>JBBPQE010000062.1:0-70583 GCA_038092335.1 Boletus vinaceobasis
GACCTTGGAATGGGTCAGAACATGCAATGTCACCAACGCAACCAAGACTCGCGTACCAGTCAGAACGCGCTCCTCTCTACTCTCCTCGAAGGCCCATATTCGAATGGTCGCATCGTCGCTCGCAGTTGCGAACCGGCCATCGTCCGGACTGAAGCTCAAGCCACGAATAGCCTCCCGGTGTCCCGGCCATGCGTTCAAATTGTTCATGTTCGGTTGAAAGTACTTGATGATGCCACTCTGATCTGCAGAAGCAAGGTAGGAGCCCGAATGTGTAAACTGGAAGGCACGGATGGCGGAATCATGAGCCTGCAAGATGGTCTCAAAGTTGAAGGTCAGACCGTTCCAGAGCGTAAACTCGCCGCTCGTCGAACCGGTCAGAACGCGCCTTCCCTCGGGCGTCCACTAGAAAAACAAGGGTGATCCATCAGGTGTGCAGATGCGGCGCGAATGGCAACTCGGAACGGACCGTCACGACGTTGACTGGACAACGAATTTTGTTGGTCGAGGTGTGTATGAACTTGGTGCACAGCGATGTCGATGCATTACCCGGGTAGGCGATGGGAGGGAGAAGCTAATCAATATTATCATTCGTTCAGCATGTACACGATCGTATCGGTTGGAAATAATCCCTACATCGACTATGTAGGGTGGTGCAGGTCTCATATAAGGTACATATGTTGGATTAGGGCGATGTTTCCGCAACTAGGAAGACCACAAAGGGTGAGTCGAGCGGGGTCGTGATTCATAAAAAGGGTACGCGCGTACCAGTACCCATCTACCCATTCCACCGTTGAAATCGACCGTGCGACGGGGTCTCGTTTTCTTGACGGCTTTCCCGTCCGCGAGTTGTCGTGCAGCAGCGAGTTCTTGTTCGAGGACTTTCGCATCGTCTACTGGCGGTGGTTGTGGGCCTGTCAGATAGCGCTTTGGTGTCCATTCCAAGGTTGGGTGCGACAGTCGGGGTAGCGAGCTTGATGGAAGGAGTACGGGGACTCCAGCGCTAGCCATGTCTGATGTAACTCGGAGTGTTGCAGAAAGCAGGTTTTGATTGTTTACACGTGTTGCTATGTGGCAGTGTATAATAGGCTTGCTCTATTCAGTGCCAGAAAAAGTGCATTGACCACAATGCACCGCAAGTTGGCAGGGATGTCGAGTCAGAAAGGCAGCGAAAAAGTGAGTGGGAGGGCAGACTTAAGGAGGGCCCTCTCAAAAAATTCCCCTGTCCCCCTTTCTTCCCAACCACCACCATCTCTGCCAACTTTACCTACACACCTCAATTTTACACAGTAGTAGAGTTGATCTGATGGCACGCACAAAGGTATGCATACATCATTCATGATACTGTTTCCTATTTTCTGCAAGTGAGAACGATGGGGTGTTTTCGTCGTCGTCGATGCCATTGTTGACGAGGAGAACAATGTGGCACCGGGTGAGGGGATGTGACGCGGGGTCACGCGGTGTGCACAAACACGGAAAGATGGCAGCACGGAGGCTCGAAACAACGTTTCCGTTCTTCCGCATCGTCACAGTCTTCGGAGGATGGCCTCATTTCTTCCGTTCGAACTTCCAATGTCTCGATATATGTTTTCGGAGACTTACCTTTTTTGGAAATTATAGCAAACCGCTCGTAAGACGACTGGTGGTAAGGCACCACGCAAACAACTTGCCACTAAGCAGACCCGCAAGAGTGTCGCGGTAAGTGATCATATCATGCTCTCCTCCATCGTATACTCACTCAACCCCTGCAGGCCGCTGCCACCGGAGGCGTCAAGAAGCCCCATAGGTTCCGTCCGGGAACCGTCGCCCTCCGTGAAATCAGGCGGTACCAGAAGTCCACTGAGCTTCTGATCCGCAAGCTACCTTTCCAGAGGCTCGTCCGAGAGATTGCTCAGGACTTCAAGGTTTGTCTGTTCCTCGTGTCGTTGATATACTTCCTAACCTCGTCATTGTCCAGACCGACCTCCGTTTCCAGTCCTCGGCTGTGTTGGCCCTTCAGGAAGCCAGCGAGGGTGAGCGCACTCCCTATTCTACGTTCAGACCATAACTGATGCCGAGTGCAGCCTACCTCGTCTCTCTCTTCGAGGACACCAACTTGGCCGCTATCCACGCCAAGAGGGTGACCATGTAAGCCCACACCTTTTGCTTACCTTCCCATACTCACACTTTGCAGTCAACCCAAGGATCTGGCCCTCGCTCGCCGCCTCCGCGGTGAACGTGCCTAAATGGAGACAATTTTTATGAGAGTCTATTCAAACGACGTGGATTTTTCTATGCCTCTAGTAGCTTTATATTGCTATCCTTTGCTCGTAGGGTATTCGTTATGAGCCTTGATGTGGTTCTCTAGTGGTATCGTTTCTCGTAGGTGCGGAACAGCGTGATATATGCCAATGTTAGTTGCATGAAAACACGTCACGTTGGCAGGCATGCAGCCTTATCTTTTTATGAAAAGTTGGTCGGCAATATCCGGCTACGGACCCCGAAAGCACATGAGTGGCAGGATGGCATAGTCTTACGAAACACTTTAGAGCATGCCCCGACGCAAAATTTCCAAGTATTTGGAAGTTCGTATACCCGCTCTACATCACGACGGTTACAAAGTCCAGTAAATATGCGATATCCTCGCTGTCAAGAAGTCATTTGTTCACAAAACGCTTACTTTGCTCTTGAACTCTGGCGTTGTTAGGAAGCCTTCTCATGTCGGCGGCCGTCCTCGTGCCTCCCTTTCGACACTTTCTCGGGCTATAAACCGGTCGTATGTCACTCGAAAAGTTGCCACCGCCTCCAAACTGGAGCAAAATGAAATACCGTGCACGGTATATGAACCGCATCGGTGCTGAAGCTCGCGATGCGAACATGCTCCTCTTTGTTGATCGGTCTGCTATCGACGAGCGGACATCATTCCGCAATTATGGTCGAGCTGGCAAATGTATTCAGCATCAACACTTCATCCGAGGCACCCGCTACACCTTACACCCTGCTCTCACGCTCGATGGCGTCATTGCATATGACATTATCGAAGGCTCTGTCACAGACGAGCGCTTTGTACGATTCCTCGAGGATTATGTGGTACGTGAACTTGTTGCTAGATTACCGAATGACACCAACCCTTACTACTAAATGTTGTAGATGTCATTCACTACACCATACCCAGGTCCTCGGAGCGTCCTGGTCATGGACAACTGCAGCATTCATAACACCGAAGACGTTCGGAAGCTTGTTGAAGATATGCACTGTGAGCGTTTAGCCTGGAACATATAATATAATGTTGTTTGACTGACCGTTTCTAGTATGCAAACTTATTTTTCTTCCTCCATATTCTCCCGATTACAATCCGATCAAACAAGCATTCTCAACGATCGATGCATATCTGCGTCATGAGGACATGACTTTGACTGCAATGGTCCGTGCTTGCCAGAGTATCACAGCTGATCATGCGTTTGTAGCTCAGTTGACCATCTTTTTCATCTACTCTAAACCCCATTGGAACTGGAAGCTACTGCATGGGCATCACTACGGTCCAACACTAAAGGCTAGTTCCTTCGTCTTCATGGCCATTTCCTCCTTTGTCGTGCTCTTGTTCTTTACATTTTTCTAAATGTAATGAAATATCATACAGTCAATTCTTATGGTGAGTCCAATATCACTGGGAGTGGGATTTAATGATCATGGTGACATGGCCAGTGGTGACATTCCGAAGATCTTTGTGCGTACGCAAAAGCTTCGGATAGTCCAAGTCTGGCTTTTACCAGTGACATGCTTTCGGGGTCCATAGCCGGATATTGAGCACACTGAACAATTGAGCAAAGAACGTACGGTGTAACCACTCTGACAGGTAACGCGAATAAAGTGACGAATATGTACTTGCATAAATCGTGGTATGACGCGAACCGAATCGAGAGTATCAGAAACACCACCAAGAAGCAATGATCTCTTTCATCTTCAACATCAATCGCACTCGAGCTCGTCATCCGATACCGTATCCGCCGTCACTGATCGCGGAGAAGGTTGACGGCTACTGGCTGCAGGTCGGCTCCGACTACGGTGGCGCGGCGGGTTCTCCAGCCGACGCTGCTGCTCGCGCAACTCTTCCGCAGTCAACGGGTAACTCGGCAAACATTTCAACTCGAACGTGCAAGGCAACACGTCCCCACAATGGTCCTTCACGAACACATCGCTCGTGACAAGCCCTCCAAACCTTGACGCCGAGCCTAGCCAGTCCAGCCGCTTCAGACCCTCTCCGAGACGACCCCCTGGCGCGTTTGAATCCGTGGACCGGTTGAATCGGTAGCTCTCCCATATCTGTCGTTTCCTTGCCGTAGGCAAGCCCTCGTATTCCTTCTTCGCCACATCCCCGTACATGTACAGGGATGTCGCATCTAACACCTCTCCACACGTGACGCCAAGTTTGGGGTTCTGCGCGTGTACGTGGATCATCCATGGGAATGCACGGGATATGACGCGGACGTGTGTCAGGCGTGGGTGTGTTGCGGGCGCGTTCCGTCCCTTTACCCAAGACCGTTGGATTTCGGTCGTCCGATAGCAGTTGCTGGTGTGGAAGAGCATGTTCCACCGGAGATAATCATCTTGGGTGTCGGGCGGCGGGGCGAGAAGCGGGTTGAGTTTAACGACAGCTCCGACGACCTTGACCAAGAACGGCTCCAGAACGGGTCCATCTGTACAACGACCAGGCTGCATTAGCAAAAGAAGATCGACGATTCCAAAATATGGGGATGACTAGGACGTACAGTGCGGCCCTTCGGCAAAGGGGTCCACGCGATCAGTGTTGTTGGTCCACCGGAACGCAGCTTGACTTGTGTCTCCTAAGTGCCCGGGAATTTTGATGGGCGGCAGCTGTTGAGTCGGTTGCTGCCACGGCGTATATCCAGCATACCCTGCATGCGGCGACATTCCTGGTGGCATGGCCATTCCCGGATGCATGGGCCATGCCGCCGCTGCAGGCGTAAAAGGACCCATCTGAGGCGGGGCCATCTGAGGCCACATAGCACCAGGGAGGGGTTGGTTAAAAGCATTATACGCAGTTGGCGGAGGTTGAACAAACACCGCAGGCGGGGGCATCGCGTTCGGAGGCGGCATCGACGTAGGTGGTGCCCAGGGCGTGCCTTGTAACGACGTTGGATAGCCTGTGAAGTCGGCAGAGACCTGGATACCAGGAGGCCCTGGTGGCGCACCAAATGCTGCAGGTGGCATTCCAGGAGAGACAGGGAGGGCAGATGGTGCAGGGTAGTATGAGCCCGGGGGGTCGGGACGTAGTTGACTAGCGGGTGTATTGTGCACACTAGGCATTGGTGGGATGAAGGGGGTCGAGTTATATGGTGTGGAGGGATAAAATGGATAGTTCATAGGGGTTCGTGGCTGCTGAGCCCAAGATGGCGGTTCCAGATGATGATCAGAGGAGGGAATGAGGGGAGGTTGAACTACGCTTTCGGGAGATGGCAAGGGAGGGATGAAGGGGGTGCTTGCCCCTGAGGGGTTATCGTACAACATGCCTGGCATAAAAGGATATATATGTGCACTTCAGATCGATACACTGCAGTCTAGGTGGTGCAAGGTAAGCAAAATTAGTTGGGAGACAAATCATATCGGCTCGAAAAGTACACACGGCAGGATAGAATGTGTACGCCAAGATTGACAATGACTCGTACAGCAAGTGAATGATTATGTGACACGGACAACGTGAGACGATCGCCAGCTAGAGGGTGGTCCAGGGGATCTGAAAGACTCCGGATCACATCCCCATCAACAGCAACGATCAAACACGAAAGAGCGCACAGTCAATGTCAGTTCTTGGGTATTTAGCGCAGCTTGTGGCAGTTCGCTTTCACCTTTCCTACAAAAAAAAAAACCTGAAAGGGCCGCAACTCCACTACGTAGTACCTGTGCAAGGCTGTCAGTCTCGCTGGTGAGACAGGCGTCCCAGGAAATGATATACATATACCTGATAAGCAGATCCACAGGTAGTGGGGTCGAGTCACAGACAATGAGACAGAAATTTTGAGCAGACGGTGGGAGATCCGGGAGAAGGATATAGATGCGTCTTGTCACGAGGCTCGTGAGGCGCTGACACCTGTTCCGCTCTCTCGACCCGGGCCTAATCGGTGGCTGTGTATCTGTGCTTCATCAGAGTCGCCGCCACGAACCCGCTCAGGTGGATCCATCCGACTCCAAGTCTCCAAGACGAACTCACTACACCAGCATTTGGACTTGAAACTTATCTAGGTTGTAGCATTCTCAGGTGCAGGTAATGCACTGCGCAGTGTGTTACTGAAACATCACGCAGGACAAAACTATAAATGGAAACCTATGAACTGCTGGCATGCGACATTAATGTTCCGGGCCTGTGCCGTAGTCACGATTTAACCCGGGCTGGGCGAGTCGTATACGAATTGACAGACCAAGAGGAAATCGGAAAGTTCTGACTCGAAACACGCGCCCACCCTGAGCGGTTCCCATGACATTTGCTTTTTTAGAACCTTCTCAGCGTTACGCCGGCGCAAGGATGCACGAGTGTATCTGCCATATAGGGAAGCCTATGAAGTGCCATGTGCATGAGGCCCCATCTTCAATGTGGTTGGTTGGTAATGTGCACTGCGGCAAGGTCACGATGCTGCGCAGGAAGACAATGCCACTCGCAACAGCGCAGTGGAATGACTTCCATGTTGGGTAACTCATTTCGACTTCTTCGTCAGGCTTAGGAATAATGACGGTATCGACCCGGTGAGTGGCTTTATGCCAAATGCAATCTCCTGGCTGTGGCGTGCTTACTATGTCTGCGCGTAGAATCGCCCTCTTATAGTTGCCACGTTCCTGGTTGTATCCATTCAAGTCAAGACACCTTTTCAGCCCGCACCCCCTGCGAATATGCTCTTTTCTGGATTTCCACAATTTCCCAGCTGTGACGCCATCGTTCTGGTGGTCGCGCTTGTGAATACCAAGCAACAGGTAGAGTGACGGTGACCCCCAGACCACTCGCATTTTACTTTACAACCATGTCATGACTGTCCATTGTGCACTGGAACGACGCGTGTCGCGTCACGCCTCAGAAGATCTCCCCAAGCGGTGATACGATGGACGTCACCCATTTCGCTGCCCTATTGGATGATATTCGATGCAAATGCCAAGGTTTTTCGTGTATGGGGTCCTCATTTGTGCCGCGGCACTGCAAAAAAGACACGCTGTACTCTGCAGGTATCGGCTTATCCGGCAGATAGCGATCGTTACCGCCCCTTGAAATTATTGAAGCGCGTCGCCCGCCCGGTCAGCGTTTGGCTTCTACAGGAAGCGCAGTCGGAAACCTTCGGCACCAGCTCCGGCACAGGGACTCCCGCCTTCGTGGATGGTGAGTGTATCACGAGAAAGAAGGACGAGCGGATGTACAACATTGCAACGAGCGAGTACATGGCTGCCGGGCATTGTGGATACACAGCCCTCCTTGGACATGAATATCTGATTGGCGACGAGCATGGAGAACCGATGGGCAGTCTTGTTACAGAGTACTTGCTTGGTAGGTATCGATGTACGAGGCGACGTGTTGCACATCAACGTCGTGTTAACTGCCAAGGGATTGGGAAAATAACGAGAACGGACACAACTTAGGGAAAATTTACAAGGAGGATAGTGTGGATTGCGTTGCGTAGAGTGGGATGGGCCGACCCTCTAGGATGACTTAGCATTAACCCCCACGACCACGCACGAGGAGGTACTGCCATACTTATGTCATAACGAAGGAAACCCTCCGACTATGAATGACAAAAAGGGGTGTGCCATGAAACCTTTTCGGAGGGGGGGTTACCGATTTCCAAGCAGTGACACCCAGTGAATGGTGAAGGTTGTGGTAATTGCGATGGTTGCACAGTGAATGATACACAAACCAAAACATGAGGTAGATGAGCGGAAATCCGAGCGATCATGAGGTCAAATTCATGACGAAAATGTTTGGCGCTTTAAATCCAAGGCGGGAGATGGTGTAGTGATCCTTCTTCTCCAGCCTGTCAAAATAAAACCTTTCCCTGAGCCAGTCTGCGAAGCCGGCACATAAATACCTGCATAAAACTCAGATCGCAGATAGTGACACTCACCAACACGTTTACAGCGATTAGGTTGCGGGGTATTATAGTACATCGCCCCGTGCCACTGCCCTCCGTTAGACTGATTGATCTGAGCCACTCGTTTGACCTGATCCTGCAGTCGCGCAGGAAGGGAGGAAAATTCTGCTTCCGTGATATAATTCTCAGTATACCTAGTTCCGCGGGAGCAAACCGTCAGTTCGATCTGTCATGAGCCGAGGAGACACTTCGAGAAACGGACTCCTTCCATATCGTGCCGCAAACATCGCCCATGGTGACACCTCGATCATTATGAACGATCGTGCACCATGGGCTGAGTTCGGTGATAATAATGAGGTCCGTGACACGCGGGAGTGTGGCGGGTTCGTCTTTGGCAGTGAAGGGGATATCGCGGTCTCTGGCTTCGTTGTTGAACCCACCCGTCGAACCTGGTGGAACGGAGGAAGACATGAGCATACAGCCAGTATATCGACTGAATCCATCAGACCAGTAACGAGATTGAATATGAGGTGGAAACCGCCATCCGTGCTTTGAAGAATAGGGTGCAATTGGAGTTCGGTGTTGAGTAGGTAAAGATCAGTCTGAGATAGTACTGGACCATCTGGCCCAGGAAAGAGTCATTAGGAGGATATTCAAGGATCATCCAATCGCACTCACAGCTCGCGCCAGAAGCCCATTTGCTCACGGACGAATCACCCATGTTTCCGTGTGGCGCTGGTTCAAGGTCTTTCGAGGGGGCGGCGGGTGAACAAGAAGTAGTTCTCTGAGCGGTGTAAGATCAGCTGTTGAGGAAAGTATTGATAAATGGAACCCACGAAAAGAAACAAACAGCAATCGAACTGAGGCGAAGAACAAGCTTTTGTAGGGTATGATCAGAGGTGGCAGTGTAAATCAGCTGACGGATTAGATTAGATCTGAGTCATAATTGCATAGCTAATCATTTCCATCACTTGACCGCACGCTCAGGCTCGGCTTCACAGCCTGACTTTGAAGCTATAGCAAATATGCCCCCCAAAGGCGGTAACGCAAAGAAAGAGAGCGGTCGTGCTAAGAAGGCAGAGAACGAAGCCAAAAAACAAGAGGCAGCTACTGCTGAAAGGGTACAATCTTATTGTTCCTAGTCGTCTACAGCCAGTTGATCCTGTCCGACCCTAGGAACGCAAGGATGCTGAGAAGTGGTCTGGAGGTTCCAAGTCAAACAAAGGAAAGGAGGAGCGAGAGGCGAAGCGCCGTGATGATCTGGCGCGCAAGGCTGAGAACGCACGTTTGCTCGCAGAGGAGGAAGCAGCCGCGCCGTCGAAGGCCAAGACCACTCCCAAGGCCGGGGCCAAAAAGGCTGAAAAAGCTGTTAAGCCTGCAGGGCCTGGTGCAATTGCTGCGGGCGGGGGCCTTGGAAATGAACCAGTGAAGTCCAAGGACACACGTGTACCCCCAGAGCAGACGGAAAGCTATGCGGCGACTGGAATCGACAATGCACTTGATCTTCTCGAAGTCGTCACCGCAAAGGTGGACAAGGCAAGTGTTGGCCAGCAGGCTGCTGGCATCGAAAGGCATCCAGAGGTTTGTTCTCGTTGATATCTGTCACCCGCAGGCTCATTCACCTCTTGCGCCGTAGCGGAGGTTCAAGGTTCGTTCAATTCTAGATCTTACACCAACCGAAATCCTCAGGTAAAGTACAGGGAGCTTTTGAAGCTTACAGGGAGAAAGAACTTCCGAACCTCAAAGTCGAAGTAAGCACCTAGTCCAACCTCGTGGCATAGCATTGATCGATTCGTTAGCATCCCGGCTTGCGACTACAACAATATCACGTCAGTCGCATGTTTGCACTGCTTCTAATCGGATCCCAAGTCCACTAACGGTATCTGACCCACAGGACATCTTGTACAAGCAATTCCAGAAGTCTCCGGATAATCCGTAAGCGTTGTAATGATTTTGCACAGCCCGATGTTCACCGTTCCACAGATTTAATCAGCTAACTGTTGCCTACGATGCATCCAAGGAAGAGCGGACGCATGCCCTTAAGGAAAAGCAGGATGCGGTGCAGAAGAGGATGCGGGTTGGATTGGATTGATGAGCTGCTCTCCAACGGGGCTCGACTCTTGGCTCGACTTCTGGGGGTGTTTTTCGATACCAATCTCGGTCATCATTTGATAGATTCGGGGCCACACGGGCCTAAAATGAAATGTAGCAGCGCGGTGGCGAGATGCATGTCCAGGTCCTCTGAAAACCTTCCAGAACGCGTACTAACACCGCACCTTTTCACCCTGTTCTCGGTGGATGGTGACACAGGGATCACCGGAAAAGCACGACAGATGTGACACAGCCAAGCCGCAGCGTCTCGTCTCGTAGAACACGGGGCGGTGCACTGGGGTGCATTACGTAAGCAGTGGGCAGCGGTATAAGAGAGATCACAACAGTAACCATCCAGGACAGCATACGAGCTCTCTGTCATGCCTTCGATATCCATCATCCCTGTCGATACTCCCCCGCATATGCAGACGAAAGGACCAGAGCCGACAAACACTCTCCTGATCACACAGGTACCTCGGGATTTTTTCCAACCTGTCATTCTACAAGCACTCCGCGACTTCTTCGCTCTGTACGGCGAGATCAACCAGTGGGCACCGTTGTCGTGTTTTTCACGCATAATCGTCGTCTACTATAACGAAGACTCGGCAGAGCAAGCAAAACTGAACTGTGATCCAATAATTATCCAATCGAGCCATGGGTGAGTAAGAAGCTGTCTTGTCAGTGTTCATCCGCTCATCAGACTTGCAGTTCTCCAACTACCCTCCGGGTCTTCCGGGCTGACCGGAGTCCATTACTCACTCGCTCGCCGCCGTCCGATGATAATTTCCTTCGACCTCCCCCACTGGAGAAGAATTTCCTGATTTCTCCTCCGGGATCTCCTCCAGTGGGCTGGGAGCCAATTCGGGAGGAGCCACCGAACACAGCGACATTAGCAGAGGATCTGATCACAGCGTTGAGGAAACTCCAACTCCGAGAGCGGCATGGGGGTAGAGAGGTATTACTGGAACCAGAGGAGGGTGTCGGGGTAGGAGTGTATGTGGAAGATGCAGATGCCTCCGATAGCGAGGACGATGGCGACGAGTTAGATTGGGAGTACGGGACCCCTTCTCCGGCGTGCTTGAGATGGAGACCTGCACCTACGGCTATGCCTCCAATGCCCGTCACGCTACGGTGATGTTGGTGAGTGTCTCTTGCATCCTTTTCTTCACGGATGATACCTATCAGACCTGTTCCGAGCGCTTGGCTGCGGAAAACATGTATTGCCTTTTTATTTCGCTGATAAATCATTCCCGAGCTCGTGTGAATTGCATGCTCATCGCTGACTTGTTCGCATTTTTGCAGATGCATATTACTCCACCACAGTTCGAGACGTGTGCCGCTTCGTGGCCAAAGCGAAGCTGCAGCTTGCTTGCCAGGCTTTTTCATTTCCCTTTGGATGGACCATCTATATTGTTGTATTACAGGATCATAGACTTTTAGGCGTACCTGTCCTCATGTATACATAGCAAGATTCGACCGCTTCCGCAGAATGGCAGGCTTATTTCAGTGGCATCAAGTGTACTACATCAAGTCGTCCATGTGGACATTTCGTGTATTAGACCCTGTTGTCAGTCATTGTGCTCGGCTACCGAAAATAGCTGTTGTCGATTAAGTAATTAGGCAGAATTTTATTGTTTTCCATTGTTCTTCGGTGGCAGCAACCGAGATCCTTTATTCTCTACACACAACAAAAAGCATGTCTTCCGGGGCCATCCACAGGAGCGCCTCGCTCTTTCCTCCTTCTCTTTCTGTTATACGTTCACTACTCTCTTTCATTCGCTCGACATGATTTTGAGCATCCTTGCCGTCTCTCTCGCCTTTGGCGCGTCTGTAGGTGAGAGCCACCCATTGTCCATTCTGATGCCCGTCCATTAACGCTGTCCAAGTCGCGCAATCATCTTCTGTCATCTGCGTTGCTGGTCAATGCCTTCAAGGTTATTCGAATACCACTAGTAAGCCCTCTTCCTGCGGTAGAGTATCGTTGTTCAGCTTCCGCTTCCAGTTGGTAGCACGTTGTCAGCATCAGGAGGGTCCACGCCAGTGCTCTTGCTTCCCGGGCAATATACCTCTTCGACGAACCCGCAACTTCTCCATGACCTTTTAACCTCCTCTTCCGCGTCCTTGTCTCCATCAGCTGGATTCGCGAACTCGACTTCACAATCATCCGTTTCATTACCCCTTACAGTGACACTTCAGCCAGGGATCGCAGTCTACCCACAGGCATTTTACTCGGGTCAAGGATCCTATACCGCTTTACCGACTTCTCCGATCGCGAACGTGTCTACATTAGGCGCATCGTCATTAGCACTCTCTGGAAACGTCTGGGCAGAGGTTTCTGCAGGTAGCAACAGCCGGGTCATCCTCTGGAATTCGATCCCCGATGTTAGCCAAATGCCTCAGACTGCTTCCGGTTCGCTCTCTCTTTTGAATTTGCAGTCCACCGCGTGTTCTCCACCCTGCTCTGGCAACGGTGTTTGTTCTGCCTCGGGTACTTGTACGTGCCCAACTGGTTTCAATGGGACTTCCTGCGAGTCATGCGCTTCTGGATATTTTGGACCGACGTGCCAAGCTTGTCCTGCAGGCTGCACCTCTTGTGACGGTGGTATAACCGGCACTGGCCGTTGCCTTGCTACGACCGTGACGAATCCTCCATCGAGCTGTAACTGTGTCAATGGGGAGTGTGGCTCCAATGGCCAATGCACTTGTCTTCCGGGCTGGACCTCCGCGTCAAATGGTACCCAGTGTGCCACGTGTGCGTCTGGCTTCTTCCTTGATTCCAGCGGGAATTGTGAAAGTGAGTAGATTTGTAGCGTTCGCGACACATGTTTGATTTCGTCATAGTTTGTTCGCTTGGTTGCTCTGAATGTGCAGATGAATCTGGCGACTGCATAACTTGCAAGTCTGGTTATACTCAAGACTCTAATGACCGTACGCAATGCGATGCTGTTCAACAACAGACTTCCAACGGGACTGCGTGCCCTTCAGGAGGCTACAGTGCTGGCTCTTCTTGTGAACTCTGCGCTGTCGAGTGTCAGACATGCACCGGAGGCACATCGAGCGATTGTGTTATCTGCGCTTCCGGCACATACTTGTTCAACGGTTCTTGTGTGCAAACGAACAGTGGCGGTGTTTGTCAGGGTTCATCTCTCATTGCCAACAACAACAAGCATGAGTGTGACAGTGAGTACCGTATTTGTGTGCTTCTAAACTTTGCTGAACCGGTTTCCACAGGTTGTGGACCAAAGTGCACTTCTTGCCAAATTTCGAATTTCAATGCCGTGTCAACAATCAATCAGGCTCAGTGCACTGGTTGCTTACCTGGTTACGTTCTTTACCAGGGAGCCTGTGTACAAAGTTGCCCTTCGGGTACCTTCCTATCTCCCACGGATAACCTTACTTGTACCGGTTCGTAACCTGCAATTGTAGTTCTTGTGCGGGTTCACTGACCCTTACTACAGCGTGCTCTTCGTCGTGTGGTAGTTGTTCTGGGAGCGCCAATTACTGCCTGACCTGCAGTAATGGTCAGCTCGCCTCTAGCGGTTCCTGCGTCAGTTCGTGTCCCTCGGACACGTTCAGCTCATCCGGTACTTGTGTCACTTGTCATCCGGATTGTGCAACGTGCTCCGGTGGATCTTTCAATCAGTGCACGAGTTGCAACAAGAATCTTCCGGTCCTCACGAACGGTCGTTGCCTGGCTACCTGTAGCCAGAACCAGTATTTCGACCCTACCTCGTCCACATGCCAGTCGTGTGATGGGAGCTGTGCCAGTTGCTCGGGTTCAGGTCCAAACAACTGCCTTGCCTGTTCAAGTTCCAGCCAAGTCCTCCGCGGCGGAACTTGCGTCGCTGCGAATTGCAGCAGCGGAACCAGTGTCGTTCCGGGTCTCGGTGCATGTCTCGCCGAACTCGTTCTCGTGCCATCTTCCTCTAGTTCTGGGTCCTCGCCCCTTCCATCGATCTCGGGTATCTCGACCCCGACAAGTACGACGACGCAAGCATTATCGTGGTGGGAGATTCTCCTGATGACGCTCGGTTGTGCGTTTATTTTCATCGCGTTCCTGTACTGCTGGCGCCGCCGTGCACAGAAACAGCGCGCGAAGGAGACAGCAGCCTTCGCCTCTGCCAAGGCTCTTAACCACAAGTCCAACTGGAGATTACGTCTAGCGCGTTTCGGAGAAAAGTTGTTTGGACGGTCGCCAAGACAGCCTCCTCCGGACTCCGAGGAAATTGCGCTGTGGAAACTGCGAGCTGCGGAGGAGGCACGACACAATCGGGAGCTGGAGAAGCTCATTGAGGTGCACGGGTTTTCGAGGGCGAGTTCCCCACGCGAGTCCAGGCGGATGGAGTCGCGTGACTACGAATCCTACCGTTCTCACCGGTTATCTGGGGGCTCTATTTACTCTGAAGTGACCGGGATGCCACAGCGTGGACCGGAACCCCGACAACCTGTGAGGATGAATCCGCTGACCTCGCGATTCTCCTCGACCACTCTCGGCTCCTCGGTGCACAAGCCGAGCTTGAAGAGACGAGAGCCTTTTCCGCCTATGCTGCAAACGGATGCTGAGGCATATGCTGCCTCCGTTCGACAGTCACCCCAAGCAAGTGGGGAGTCATACAGGGCAGCGCCAACGAACACGGGCGGATCAAATAACCCGTTCCGTAAATGAAACGGTTACTGATACATTTACAAGTATTTTATGAGATTTTTCTCCACATGGACGCACGACGCAATTAGATCGGATTCGTTACAAGGATGGATGTTCTTCCCTGCCCTGTCGACACTGTTTCCCCTTGCAACTGTCACTGTATCCATTTACCTTCTTTGTCTCATTGCATTACTTATATACTGGTAGTATAGTGTCTACGCACGTAGTTAATGTAGCATGATGAACATTGCGACCGCTCGAGTTACACATTGAACGTGCCTTGTCGCCTGCTGATATGACCGCGTGAACGAGCGTTGAGTCGATGCGGTGGCATGGCAGATGACGGCGGTTGTCTATCCTTGGCCGCGTCCGAGCTATGTCCTGATCAACTCACGTGCATGCGTGGCACAGGACCCAAGGACACACAATTTATCAATAATTCGGACATGCCTGCACCCTAACGGCGTCCCAGCCGCCCTCTTGTAATGGCCAAGCGTCGACTGTTTTAAGCATCATCAGAACTGCGGTTTTCGCCACACCCACGTCCCCACCCCCCCCTCGCTGCGACGTGATGATTATGTCCGTTGGCTCTATGGTAGGTAGACAGGCCCAGCCCTCGTCTTCCCAGGCATGGTATGACGACATTCCTGGGTCCATCTGCGGACCCGAAGACGGTCCCTGGCCACGCTCGTTCACGCGTCTCGGGACATCCGAGGCTTGGGCGAAACTTGGCCAAGCGTCCGATCCGCAGAGCATGTCCTACGGTGCCTGCGGACGATGGCGTGTCGACGCGGTCAACTTTCAGCCGTTCCCTCGGACGAGGAGCCAAGATCGTTATGCGATGCAGCGGCTCAATATTGGTGGGCGGACATGGACGTTTACGGCTGTGTTCGACGGCAAGTCGGCGATAGCGACCGCCTGTTTTTTTTGGGGGGGACCTGACGCTGAGTTGTCACACCCACAGGACATCTCGGTGACGCGACTGTGGAACATGCGGCGTACCACATGCCCATCATCGTACGGGAGTTTCTCGAGGAAATAACGCTGAAGCATCGTGGTCGTGCCGTCCCACCACCGCTGATTGCGGACATGTTCAGCAGTGCAATCCAATCGTTTGACGATGCCATTGCCAACGACGTCCTGGATTTGTTTTCGGGCGGACTGCAGTCAGTCAGGGATATGCCGGACGAGGGGGTCCACGCCATCCTCAACGATCATGCGACGGGCGGGCAAAACTTCAAAAAGGCACGGTTGTGCATGTATGGTACTACCGCGCTTGTTGCGCTTGTCGACCCTGAACATGAAAATCTATGGCTGGCTAATCTCGGCGACTGTCAAGGAGGTGGGCACAGGGGGTTCTGTCTCTCATCGTTCGCTGGCTGATGTGGGCCTGTTTATGACCAGTCATGATCTCAGAGACCAAGCACCGAACATGGAATTTCGAGGTTTTGACGACAAGCCACAACGGCGCGAATAAATGTGAAGTGGAACGCGTGGAGAGCGAGCATCCGGGAGAGCCCGAATGTGTTATCGACGGCCGGGTTCTCGGTGCCATCGCACCTTTCCGATGTTAGTTAGGGTCTCACTCTCTCAGGGCTTTTTTTCCCGGCCTGTTGCCTTTACGTCTGATCCGTTTCTGTCACTTCAGGTATTGGCGACACGCCGTTCAAGCAACCGCCCGAATTCACGAGGCGCATATTATACAACCTCTTCCCTGGCGGTCACGATAGTACATCACCATGGGAGGAGTTCCTCGTTAGGAACTTTACACCGCCATACATATCTGCCATGCCCGAGGTGACACATTACCCACTCGAGGCGTCGCAAAAGGGTCTGCGGAAATACCTCGTGTTGTCTTCGGACGGGTTTACGGACATCTGTGGGGAGGGTCAACGGAGCGTGGTCGAGCGCTGGTTGGAATGTGTGGAATCGCGGGAAGAGTGCGATGGGATGGATAATATGGCGTTGCGGTTACTTTGGGAGGGGCTTGGAGGGGACCTGGTGGGCGTGTCCAAGGTGTTGACGTTGGACATGGACGTACCTTGGCTAGACGACATTTCGATCGTCGTTCAATCTCTGTAGGGGATGTTGTGAATGGATACCACACGACTAGCGTGCAAGCTGCGTGTTTGTTCCCAAAGGTTTTGCCAAACAATTCCATAACAGTGGACGCACGAGTCAATTCATCCCAGTCTCTTGAAGACCCCGATATCATGGAAATATACGAGAGGGATGTCATGCCAATCGATGACACAGATTACACGATCCCTACGAATGCCGTCCAGACCTCCTTGAAACACCCTCGCGAACGTTCCAACAGCCTTGGCCCCGACAACGCTGCCGACGCATCAAGCGCGACAGGCACAAAGAGAAAGGCGCACTACATTTCCGAAGACGATGGGGCCGTATACGGCGCATCTCGGTTCGGCCATTTCGGAGAATATATGCGGCGGAAACGTACCAAGCTGCAAATCCAGAACGCGGGCGTCGTGGACGCGGAGGGGCTCGGGAAGAGCAACATCTTGAAAGGCATCTCTATCTACGTGCGTCTCACGTATTCTACTTTACGTTGTCGTTTGGGGGAATCGTGCATTGGATGTAGGTGAATGGCTGGACGAAGCCGTCGGTGCAGGATATCCGGCGACTCGTTCTTCTGCACGGCGGCGCCTTTCAACCCTATCTCGACAAGAAATCAATCGTGTACGTGCGATTCGTTTGTGTTGTCGTTCTCGTGCGTGTGTGACGCCTTCAATGGACCCACAGGACCCACGTCGTGACGTGTTCGCTCACGGCGGCCAAAGTCAAAGAATTCAAGCATATGAAGGTGGTCAGGCCTGAATGGCTACTGGACAGCGTCACTGCTGGATCTCTCCTTCCCTGGACAAAGTACATCTTTCGTCCCGGCGACAGGTCGGAGCAATCTCAGGGCTCACAGATCGGTCAGGCGACGCTACAGTTACAAGCCGCGTCGTCGTCGTCTACGCCACAGCCCGGACAGTCCAGTTCGAGTGGTGCCGGCACTGCGGGAGACGCTAGCCCGACTATTGAAGAAACCAGAGTGGCGCCCGAGGAGTCCGTTTCCTCACGCGCTCCACGTCCCCTCTACGTGACAGATCCCGGCACAGAAGAGGACGCCGCGCGTGTCCCCGAATACGCACCACGCCATCCGAATGAGATGGCTGAACGCGTGATGGCTGATCCTCGATGGAGAGCAGCGCATACATCCATCGCGCCAGACTTTATTGAGGGCTTTTACAAGAATTCGCGTCTGCACCATTTATCTACTTGGAAGGCAGAGCTGAAAGGTCTCGTGGCGGAGGCGCAAGAACGTGCGGAGAATGGGACGCTTGATGCGCCGCCTGACGGGCCCGCCGTTTCTGGCGTGCGAGCGAACGCTATGGACGAGTTTAGCATGCGAGGCGCAGAGTTTGTGCTCAGGTCGCCTTCCCGAGCCAAGGGGAAGCAGAAAGCAGAAGACGCTGAGAGGGTTATCATGCACTGCGATTTCGACTGTTTCTTCGTCTCTGCTGGTCTTGTAAGCCGGCCTCAACTTCGGGGGAAACCTGTCGTTGTTTGCCATTCTCAGGGCAGCCAGGGTGGTGCTTCCAGCACGAGTGAGGTTGCTAGCGCAAGCTACGAGGCGAGGGCATTCGGTATCAAAAACGGAATGAGGTGAGTTTGCTTTGTTGAAATACATCGTCAGGTAACTATCTGACAGTGCATCGTAGTTTGCGACAAGCTCGCCAGTTGTGTCCTGAAGTCGTCACTATCCCTTACGAATTCGAGCGGTGAGTCGATCGACGCACGATGGTCGTCTTTATTCATTTCGAAACCACTAGATACAAGTCGTTCTCGCTTCAATTTTATACTATCTTGATGCACCATGCGGACGATCTTCAAGCTGTGTCTGTTGATGAGGCTCTCATAGACGTGTCTTCCGCCGTCGCTCGTCTGGGGTCCGCTTCTCCGTTCTCTGCAGACGATTTCGCGGTCACGCTTGCGCAGACCATCAGAGATCAAGTGAGACAAGCCACCGGATGCGAGGGTACGCATAACGTGTCTCGGACGGTTCTCTCTGTGTTGATCGTCCCCTGCAGTCAGCATTGGTATCGCGGAGAACATCCAGCTCGCCCGTCTTGCCACGCGCCGAGCAAAGCCCGCCGGATTATTCCATCTCAAGAACGAAGACGTGCAACGCGTCCTTGAACCGCTCGATATCGACGACTTGCATGGCTTTGGCCATTCCACGCGACAAAAAGCAAGGGAGAAACTCGGTGCAACGAACTTGGGTGAGCTGATGACACGGAGCAAGGCTCAACTCTGCGAGGCGCTGGGAAAGGGTACAGGGGAGACGCTCTACAAGGCTATCCGCGGCATGGACGATCGTAAACTGGAATCGGACAAACCTCGCAAGTCGGTCTCTTGTGATATCAACGTGCGTTTTCTTTGGATTCTTTCGCGGAAAAACGATGCTGAGGAGGTGTAGTATGGTATTCGATTCGAGAACAATGAGCAAGCAAAAGAGTTTGTGTATCGCATGGCAGAGGAAGTGACCAGACGGCTGGAGAGCATCTCTATGCGTGGTCGCTTGCTGTCACTCAAGATTCTGAAACGCGATCCGAGTGCTCCCAAGGAAGCACCCAAGGTACGTCAGGTCCTTTCGTTTGATGAAGGGGAGGGGAGCTCCGAGTACCTCTAGTTCATGGGCCATGGGCTCTGCGAATCGTTCAACAAGCAAACGGTTCTGGTCGGCGCGCAAGGCCAGGCGACGAGCGACAGCAAGGACATTGGAGAGCATGCATGGCGACTACTCAAGTCCTGGGGTTTCGATCCGGCAGAACTTCGCGGGATAGGCATCCACATCCAAAAGTTGGAAAACAGCCGGAACGGAGACGTCGGACAGGCGACGCTGCCTTTCCAGGTTGTGGATAGAAAACCGATGTCGAGGCCTGAGCTTGACGATACGCCTGAACTTGTGGTTCAGCCGCCATCTTCGCAAGGTGCTGCTGACGCACCTGTCGGCTTGCCATCCTTTTCACAAGTCGACATGGAAGTTTTGGAAGCGCTACCGGAAGAGATCCGAAAAGAACTGGAAGACGAGTATCGACGTCGATCGCACTCGCCCATGGTCGTCGAGGCTTCGCCCACCACCTCACCACGCTCCAAAGTGGCGGTAGTAGCCAAGGGTTCAAACGTGAAACGCATCACACAACAGCTTGCGCCTAAATCGGGGAGCAGTCTCTCGCCACAAAAGAGCGTCTTGTTCGCGAAACGCGACACGCCTGCGAGCGCATCTGTGGTGCGGGTCTCTGACGCCGAACTACGGGCGTTGGACATCGACCGGGATGTCTTTGAGGCGTTGCCTGTCGGGATGCAGCGTGAGCAGCTGATCATGGCTCGGCATACCAAAAAGGGTGGTGTCGTCAGCGAGCGGCGGCTCGTGATCAAAGACACGACGCGCGCGCCCCGCGAAAGAAAAGTTTCCCAACCAAAGAAACCGCCGCCGAAAGCGTACCGTCCCCACCCCCCGACGCTGAAGCAGCAGGGAAAGCAAAAGGGAGAGAAAGTCTCGTTCACCGAGACGGAGGACGTACAGCGCGTGATCGAAGCGTGGGTGGGGGGCTTCGAGGAATACCCTCCGAATCAAAAGGACGTCGATTTCTTTTGCAAGTTTCTTGTGCAGAGCGTGGAGTTTTCCGATGTGGGTATGGAGAAGACGATCGCTGTGATGAGATGGTGGCTTGTCCTGTTGCGTCGAAGGTGGGGCGTTCACGAGGGAGATCATCCGTCCGAGGTAAATCAAGCCGCTCGGGGGGTCACGTCGGAAGTGATAGGCAAGGTTTGGTGGAAAGCATTTCGCGAAGTGAAGGACAGGGTTGATGTGGCCGCGCGGAAGCGATTCGGAGGAACTCTGGTGTTGAGGTGACTCTGCATATTTCATGACTATATCGTACACTTGATATCTCTAGCACTGACGAGGGCATACCACTACCGACATCTATTTGTCACCTCGTGCAAGGAATAAGCCCACCGAACGTCCGGCCTGCCTTGCCCGTGCGATGATCTGAAAGGTGATGTCCTTCAATCCCGCTTTCTCGAATGTAGACCGGATTCCCTCCTCCGTAAACCCCCCTCTATGTGCGACGAGGTGGTGAGCGTCCTCGGGGAATATTTCATGCGTCGACGCGCGATGAACGACATCCGAGACGAGCAGCGATCCGCCCGGGTTCAAATGTGCGACGAGTGTCTTTGTGACGTCGTCGATGGAGGTGAGATGATGATACGCCGATGCGCACTGCACGAGATTGTCCATGTGCATTCTGTGTCGGACACGAACGAGTACTCACGACGATCACATCAAAGGTCATGCCTTCCAGTGTCCTCTCCGAGTCGTGTGGGGAGACGCAGATGGCTCTCATTTCGTCGGATGGGATACCGTGATCGCTGACGATCTTGTTGTATCGATCGACCATGCCTTGGCTGATATCGACGCCGACGATCGACTTGGGGTCTTCTGCGGCCAATACGCGGGAGATGAGGCCTGGTGGAAAACAGGTCAGGCTCGAAAGCGTTGAATGAACACCCCTCAGCACCTGTTCCGCACGCGAAATCCATCACGGTCGTGACGCCCTGCTTGAACAACCCGGTGGCTCTCATGGCTTGACCGATTTTGTCGGCGCCTTCCTGTGCACCGGGGCGATCGTCGTATCTGTGCGCTGTTGCGTCAAAGTGGTGTTTGTTCGCTGTTTCGTGGGTGTGAGGGTCATGATGCGTTTCTCGGTCGTGGATGTGTGACATGTCTTTGCAAGGGTACCCGCTTAGATAAAGTTGATTACTCATCGAGGCGGATGGTGGTCACATAGGAGAATGGTCATGTATGATCGACTCTACTAGGAGGTCCTCAGCGTCCGCCGATTTAGGGCAAATGACGGGCCATTGTTGAGTGACTCTTTAAACTGGTTAGTAGGGCTCATTCTAGCCAACAATGCTGAGTGTGGAGCGCTGTCACCTGGCTCGTCGTCTCGCCCGCCAACAATGGGGGAGTGAGACATGAGCACTGTTCGCTGAGTGCGCCTGTCAAGCGCCGAGCGCGCTTGGCATGGGCTGATCAGGAACGTCCCACTCGGTGTCGAATTTTCCATATCCGGTTCGCCGCATCGTTGAATGCAAAGTCCTACTCGGCTGCGACGCCAAAGATTTGAATCAGCAGTTGCCGCCGGGACATGTCGAAGAGGTCAGCTTCCGCTTTGCCGACCTCTTCTAGACAGACGAGGCGATGGCGTTGACCGTGTGTGCCGCAGGTGACGTGCAGACACTTCGTGGGACCCTATGAAGGTCACGACCACCGTTTGGTGGTGACCTGCTGATACAACTCCATCGTCTCTCGACAACGCACCAAATGATACGACAAAAGGGTATAATGCCCCGGCACAGGTCACCGTCGAAGATACCGGTTAAATTGCCTTTGTGATCGAGGTTTGATTTTCGATTCCCAAAAAAAAAAAAAAGAAAAGAAAAAAAAAGTCCGTCTCTCCGTTTTTCGTTTTTCACTTTTAATAGGCTATATACAAAAATTCTCTGCCCCCCTGTCAAAGCACCAGTCGCTAATAAGCTTATAGCCATACCCAAGCTCGGGGAAAAACCGCTTCTCCGACCCGTGTTGTCATCATCCCCCTCCATCAACGATGCTGACTGCCAACGATGCCATCCATGGCTGGTCCCCCACTGGCGCCGACGACGAGGACGTGAACGTCTCTCAGGACATGCGCTTCATGGCCATAAAACCATTTCCTTCGTCCTGGAGTACGTTCCTCAGCCCCATTTGTCCCCCCCTCGACCCCAGACATCCAAAGTCGTGTCGTCCCCCATCTCGCTCCCCCCCTTTGCCCCCGTTGACGAGCACCACACACGCCCCCGTCGCACCCTCTTCCGACCGTCGAGCACAGCGTAATCGGACTCGCGATCCGAGCTGGATTCCGCGTCCCCGTAACGCTTTCATCATATTTCGGTGTGAATACTCTCGCGAGCATTCGCAGGGCTCTCAGGAATCGCAGAGTGATCACGAATCTACAAACCCCTCCGTGAAAACACTCTCCAAGCGTGCCGCCGATGCCTGGAAGCAGCTCTCCCCCTCTGAGAGGGATCGGTACAAGGTATTGGCCGATAGAGAGAGAGAGGAACACGCTCGGCTCTACCCACATTATCGGTTTCGTCCTGTGAAGCGACAGGCGTCAGGGACGAGGAAAACGTCTTGCGAGCGTTCCCAAGGTCCTATGGTGGCCCTCGTGGACCGGCCACCACCGTCATCCATTCACTTGCCATCCGTATTAGCTTCAGCCCCGCAAACGTCGCGCCCAGATCCATCGGTTGAACGAGCCGAGGTATCTGCCCCCGTGCAACAGATAACAGCGGCACCGTTGCCAGAGCCATCGTCATACCCCATTGACCCTCAGGCGGACGTGAGTCGCCCCTGTTGATAAATATAACCTTGGACTCACTCTTTTTCCCCATCTTCAGGTGCCACTTGGTGTGGATTACAACGATCCTGCGCTATTTTACCCGTCACCCGAAGCAACGTTGCTGTCCGACGCATCACCGCCCTCTTCTGTTGAATTGTATTCTCCCCTCTGTCCATCGACAACGAGCATTCCCCCCGATACTTTCCGGTGTAACGATTCCGTCTTTGGTCTTGATCTGACCCACGAGGACCTGGAACGATCGCAGGCCCTCGAGGCTTATGCGATCGGTCTATACAACTACGATTTATTATCCCCGTTTACGTTCCCGGAATACTGTTGAGCGAGCCAGACACTGTGGGTCCCCCCATGATGAGGTAACGTGCCTACGATGCAAAGTCTACCCTCACTTCTCCTCCATGCCGTGTTCCCCACCACTGCCTAGACTCGGGCCACCCCTTGGTTCGTACGTGTATCTCCGGGTATCTGTGGCGTTGTATCATATCTCCAATTACCATGCACCCTCTTTTTTTTTTTTTTTTTTTTCATCACGACGTGTATAATCCCTTGCATACTCTTTGAACCAAACAGAGATCGGACCATGTGGATAATAGTGTGGCCCCTTCCGTACCAAAACACCTCATCTATCTAAGACGCGCCCGCTAAAGGGACAAGGTCGCGTCCAAGTCTGAGACCTGGGGCACCCAACTTGGTACCACCGCCGGATCGAAAACGAAAACAAGAGCGAGTGCGTGGTCCGGCGGTCATCTGTCATTTCAATTTGGCCTCACGTGAGGGAAGGGAATGTAACCTGTCATAGCACTGAAGAAGGACCAACCCTAATCATACCACTGTATCACTACGGGGAACGCGTTGTTCCGAGTGGTATTCATGTGCGTTGAACGAAACCACGGTGCATGTCGGTGGGGGGAACAAGAGAGCGGATTCTGAATGCGAGGACGGATAAGATAACGGATCTTCGGCATACGGGTGGACGTTGAATATTGTCATCTCCGATTGAAAACGCCTCGCGCGTTCAAAAAAGGGGTTACCAAAGGGATAACTGCAAACGGCAACTACTGTAGTATCGGATGTCAGTTCGTTGCCAGTCCGTACTGACAATGCGGCTGGACTCGCGCGTCTTTAAAGCTTCAAAGCTTCATCTTTGGTCTTTGGCCGACGTTCTTTCATTTTTAGACGTGTCACCATTGTCCAATCGACGCGCTCAAGGCCAGGAGCAATGTATCATAGTATACGCGTGATGCGACGTACCACGACACCCAAGTTCTTTTGCGTTCATCGCACGATGCGCTCGTTCCCCAGGTCATCTCTAAACCCCAACAGGCGCTCCGAGTCGTCTTTATCATTGGCAATCGTCCCCCGAGCTCGGATATACGGTCAGTGTCCACTGACATGTGACCAGCCTGATGACGATCATTGCAGAATACGCACGCATCAGAGCGTAGTTGCGTACAGGCAGGCGTTCACATCAACACCAGTCGCTGTCGAAGCAGACGGTTGTACCGCGACCACGACACTTTCCCATTCAGACGTCGAGCAGTTTCGCCTTGACGACACGGACTTGCACCGTCGCTGACGATGACGCTGCCCGCGCTGCCTGAAAGGTGTTGCAAGTCAGTCAAGGTCAGGCAGGCACCTACCTCGTGCAGACACCCGAGGGAGTGGAATGACTTTCAAGACAACGCGAGCGCGAGCTGAAACGGGCGGGTTTCTAATCATTGTTCCGTCCCCTCGGAATTCTTTCTGATGATCTTCTGTGTCTGTGCGGTTTTAGAACTATGGGGTGGACAGTCCCTGTAGATCAATTCGTGCGTTTCCATCATCGAACATGGGAGGGGGTAAAAAGCATGCGGTTCTGTTCATTTCGGACCATGATCTACGAAAACTCGAGTGTATTCGCTTCTCTGGTATTGTTGCCGGCCGAAGCTTCAGCTTCAACTTGGCCGTCGAAGTTGGGAAATCCAACGTCGACATATGTGCGCATCTGCGCGCCATATCGAATTGTGAGCCAGATCAGACTGGTCACTCGTCAGAACCTACGTTCACAAACGACCACGAGACACGTACAAATATCCAAGCAAGGCCAAGACGCCCGCGATACTGTTGGTCGCAGCGACACCGATGGTTTCGACAGAGGGTATCAATAGCGCAGATACAGGCGCAAGCAACAATGATCGGAGAGCCCTGTGTAGGTAAACGACACAAACGACCACCTATCATCGGAAGCACGCCCATGGAGAAAACGGAGACTCACGTAATAGCAGCCGCAACCTCGGCACTCCGGGAAGGCATGATATCGACGGTATAAGCTCCAATCGGTGTGAGAACCATATCCACCTGATGGATGCTCACATCAGTGCCAGAGAGAACCGGGGAGCAACTTACGCCCATGCCATTGGCGAAGAGGCACACGAGGTTGATCACTAGACCGACCGTGCCGTTGACATACGTCGTCGTGAAGCCGGCCAGCGTGACAGAGATGGGTATAAGCACAAGCCCCCCGAGCCACACCGCACGAAGGCGGTCTTCTGGGACCCATATTCCCTTGCGCTTTTCCTTTGCACGTCGCACCACTACATCGGATATTCGCCCGGCAATCGGGGCTCCGACTGCACGTGTGAGTAGGATGGGACATGCAGCAAGACCGGGAGAGCGCACCAAAGCTGCCAAGACCGTTTGGGAGGAAAAGGGCACCGATCATGCTTTCGCTTGCAATCCCGTATTTAGCGCCCTTTGAGCATGTCAGTGGGAGACACATTTGTGAAGCCTTCTGCGTACGTACGACGGTATATGCAATGGGTATCAATAGTGCTGCCGACTCCAGGATGTCAGCGTATAAATCAGTTAGATGTTCATCGACAGGACGCACCATAGTCCGAGATGAGTGCAAAGGTATTCGCCAATGTCTGAAGAGACTAATCAGGACACGGCGCGAGTGCTAAAGTGCGCCAAGCACGTACGACCGCTATGATGTTGGGGCTCCGTAGGAAAACTAGGGAGCGGAATGGGTTGACGAACACAAGGGACTTCTTTGGACCCTGCTCTTTGTCGATGCCGCGCGAACCCGGGTGAGCAGTCTCGGGAAAGAAGAAAGCGAGCAACAACAACTGTATCACACTCCACACACCCAGTGAAGCTTGGAAGCCACGCCAGGACCAGTACTGAGCCAAGGCACCTGGTTGGACATACGAGGATCAACATCCATCAAAGACACTGGACACTAGAGTAATGAGTTACCTCCCAGCGGCGCTGCGATCGCCAGTCCAAATAACGTGGCCTATGTTGATGATGGACGCTGGTATCATCCACGATAAACGATGATGACGGGTAGACTCACACCGAGGAAAGTGCCCATGGCAGTTCCACGCTCCTCCACTTTATAAATATCTCCAATGGTAGCAGCCCCGAGAGCATAACCGCCAGAGCAACCAAACGTCTGTACAAATCGCCAAAAGAGCATGCTGTTTATATCAGTTGACACTGCGACAGCGAAACTACCGAGAATTGTAAAGGGCATTCCACAGAGATATATCGCCCGTCGGCCATCTCACCAGAGAAATCAAGGTCAAAGTTAGCCAACAAGCATGTCTGATGTACAAAACGACGTGTGGAGACCTACAGAACGAAGTGTATGCAGACCAAAATATGACGCCAAGGGCACTTGCGAACACGGACAGGCTGACGCCTAGACTGGGGACCCAACTTTATGATTAAAAATGATAGTAAAGTTGGACGACATACCTCACAGTGGCAGGTGTCGCATCGAGGTCATGGGAGATTTGAGGTACTGACGGGACAAAGCAGCCAATGACGAACACTGAGCGGTCGATCGACGGTGGATTTGAACGTGAAACCACTCAAACTGAAATGCAAGACGCACTGGGAACGATTCCGGTGAGGGATACGATGGCGAGGATCACTCGCTTCTGTTCACGGCTGAAACGATTGTAAATGTCTTTGCTGGGGAGGGCAGGCGACCGGACCGAGTCTGCGTCAGGGTGAAGCTGGTCTCCCAGCAGGGGGCTCTCTTCGGTAGCCATGATATCAAGTGGTGTTGCTGGAATGGACGCCCGTACCAAAATCGGTCTGAGTTTTGAAGGGCATCTTCACACAAGACCGGCTGATGTGTGACTCGCAGCGAATATTTTCGGAACGTGACTCTGAGTACCGTGCAAGTCGAAGTTATTTTGCTGATCCTATCGAAGCTTGTCAATGTATATACACATTTCCAGGGTAGACAGAACTCGCTCACGGTGTGATGGTGTGTAGTAGGTTTTCCAGCGGAGTGACCCGGGCTTGGATCATGTCCAACGTGTACTAGATATACACCGGGCCGAACTTCCACCACCGCGTTTAACGACACACAGCCACAGTTATCCAAGTTACTGAACACTACTGCCCTTCCTCTGTGCAAGGTCGGATGCACGTGTATCGACCGACATACCGGACCCCTCCTCACATTTACCGCCTCCTCGTCCAAACTGGCCTCCAAAGCAAAATATCTGCCGTATGCAACCCCGACCTCGCCCCGCATCCATATCCCCTCGTACACGCCATACAACCTCAAGGCAGACGAAATCCTCTGCGGCATAGTGACGGTCCTACCGTCCCTTCCAACCCGTCTCCATGGACACCATCATACCCATTTACGCCCTCTTAGGTTACGTCCTCCCCACCACCTTTATGCTTTTCCTCGTATTTCCAAGTTCCAAGTGCCTGGTATATAATACTCCTTTCATGGGCAGTGCTAGTTGGGACAATAACATGGCACTTTTTCACAATTGTATTGATGTTCCTCAGCATCACACAGTACTTGTTGGGTTGTCAAGGTCCCATGCAAAAACTTTCAGTCGAGAACTCGAAGCCTGTACATAAAGCATAGTGTGACCCCCCTGGTCTCGCTTCTCGCGTCGATAGAACGGCAGTCGACAATTGGGTCCTCAGGCTGTACCATTTCTGATCTCGAGTTTCTTGGATAAGCCTGTAGCAACTCGTTCCTCTGAACCTGGGATCATATCAGCTTGTCGTCAAGCAGCACAGCTTTGGTGCAGCCTTTAGACTTTGGGTTGACTAGGATGTGGTCCCTCAGTACCTATTACGTAAGAAACTGACTTGCAGATAGCCCGAGGCTCAAATTACATGGCGTAAAACGGGAACAACCAGCAATTGGACCCCCTTGAAAATCTACACCATCACACCGTGAGCGAGTTCGGTCCGCCCTGGAAATATTTATATGTATACCTTGACATAGTACTTCGATAGGTCAGCAGAATGCGAAGGTTCGGCTTGCACAGCACTATGACATGTCACGGAAATTACCCGGAAATAGTGACTCGGGTCCAAGGAGCCGGTCTATATCCGTGAAACATCCCCATACTTACGAGTCAGACACCAGTTATTTTACGTGCAAATATCATCAAAATTCAGACCGGTTCGGGTACAAGTAACTACAGGTTCCATTCCAGCAACACCACTTGATATCATGCCAGCTACTGAAGAAAGCCCCTTGCTGGGAGACCAGTTTCACCCTGACGCAGACTCGGTCCGGTCGCCTGCCCTCCCCAGCGAAGACATTTACAATCGCTTCAGCCGTGAACAGAAGCGAGTGATCCTCGCCATCGTATCTCTCACCGGGCTCGTTCCCAGTACGTCCTGCATCTGAGGTTGACTTGTTTCACGTTTAAATCCATCGTCGATCGCCGATCGCTCAGTGTTCGTTGGTGGCTGCTTTGTCCCGTCGATACCTCAAATCTCCCATGACCTCGATGCGACACCTGCCACTGTGAGGTATGTCGTCCAACTTTACTGTTATTGTTTCATTATGAAGCTGGCTCCCCAGTCTAGGCGTAAGCCTGTCCGTGTTCGCAAGTGCCCTCAGTGTCATGTTTTGGTCTGCATACACTTCGTTCTGTAGGTTTCCGCACGTTTTCTGTACATCAGACATGCTCGTTGGCTAACTTCGACCTTGATTTCTCTGGTGAGACGGCCGACGGGCGATATATCTCTGTGGAATGCCCTTTACAATTCTCGGTAGTTTCGCTGTCGCAGTGTCTACCGATGTAAACAGCATGCTCTTTTGGCGATTTGTACAGACGTTTGGTTGCTCTGGCGGTTATGCTCTCGGAGCTGCTACCATCGGGGATATCTACAAAGTGGAGGAGCGTGGAACTGCCATGGGCACTTTCCTCGGTGTGAGTCTACCCGTTATCATCGTTTATCGTGAATGATACCAGTGTCTATCATCAACATAGGCCACGTTATTTGGACTGGCGATCGCAGCGCCGCTGGGAGGTAACCCATTACTCTAGTGTCCAGTGTCTCTGATGGATGTTGACCCTCGTATGTCCATTCAGGTGCCTTGGCTCAGTACTGGTCCTGGCGTGGCTTCCAAGCTTCACTTGGCGTGTGGGGTATATTACAGTTGTTATTGCTCGCTTTCTTCTTTCCCGAGACTGCTCATCCGGGTTCGCTCGGTATCGACAAAGAGCGGGGTTCCAGGAAGCTGCGCGTGTTCGTCAACCCACTCCGCTGCCTAGTTTTCCTACGGAGCCCCAACATCATGGCGATCGTACGTGCTTTTCACCTGGTGCATTTTAGCACTCGCGCTGTGTCCTGATTAGTCTCTTTAGACATTGGCGAATACCTTTGCACTCACCTCGGACATTGGTGTGTCCCATCGATGAACCTCTAGCTGATATATACACTGACATCCCGGAGCCGGCAGCACTATTGATACCCATTGCATATACCATCGTACGTACGCAGATGGCTCTACATATGTGTCCCGCTGACTCGTTCGAAGGGAGCTAAATACGGAATTGTAGGCGAAGGCATGATCGGTGCCCTTTTCCTCCCAAATGGTCTTGGCAACTTTGGTGCGTCCCCTCGGTCTTGCTGCATGTCCCATCCTACTCACATGTACAGTCGGAGCCCCGATTGCCGGGCGTATCTCCGATGTGGTGGTGCGACGTGCAAAGGCCAAGCGCAAGGGAATATGGGTCCCGGAAGACCGCCTTCGTGCGGTATGGCTTGGGGGACTTGTGCTTATACCCATCTCTGTCACGCTGGCCGGCTTCACGACGGCGTACGTCGACGGCACCGTCGGTCTGGTGATCAACCTCGTGTGCCTCTTCACCAATGGCGTAGGCGTAAGTTGCTCCCCGGACATCTCTGGCACTAGTACTGATGCGAGTATCCATCAGGTGGATTTGGTTCTCGCGCCGATTGGAGCTTACACTGTCGATATCATGCCCTCCCGGAGTGCCGAGGTCGCGGCTGCTATTGCGTGAGTCTCTGTTCTATCCATGGGCGTGGTTCCGATGATCAATTGTCGTTTATGTCGTTTGTCTATATCAGAGCTCTCCGATCATTGTTGCTCGCCCCCATAGCTGCGTTATTGATACCCTCCGTCGAAACCATCGGTGTCGCTGCGACCAACAGTATCGCGGGCATCCTGGCCTTGCTCGGATATCTGTACGTGTCTCGTGGTCGTTTGTGAGCCTAGGTTCTGACGAGCGACCAGTCTGGTTTGGCTCACAATTCGGTATGGCGCGCAGATGCGGGCATATGTCGACGTTGGATTCCCCAACTTCGAGAGTCAAGCTCGAGCTTCGATCAGCGACAATACCACGGCACAGGATTGATATTGAATGTTGAATATTGGATGCAATCGCAGAGAAACGAACTTGGAAATTCACAACTAAAACGGATCGCTCACAGGTTTCACTGGTGTATTACCTCCTATAGACTCGGGTGTATTGTTGTTTTCGTAGATTGTAGATGAACGGAACTGCATGCTTTTTACCCCTCCAATGATAGGTGATATGAACGTACGAATTGATCTTCAAGGAGTGACGCTCTTTGTCCGCACCCCATGGTTCTAAATCCGCGCAGATACGGCGGGGATCACCAGAACAAATTCCGAGGGGACCGAACAATGAGAACCCGCACGTTCGCTTGTCTTGAAAGTCAGCCCGCTACATACCTCGGGTGCCTGCAGGATGTATGTATGTGCCTGACCTTGACCCACCCACTCACAGTAATTTTAGCGTCGTTATCAGCGACGGTGCGGGTCCGTATCGACGATGGAACAAAGAAGGGTCAAGGTGATGTTCAAGGGGTCGTTGACGTGCACTCCTGCCAGTACGCAGTTGGCACGGTTCGGGGCTGTAATGCTGTGCGACTCGGGGTGACGTGAAACACTGTTCAGTGAAACGGCTAGTGTTAGCCGACAGTAGCTGATAGTCATGACCACTACCTGGCATGAGGTCTTGACACTGGACCAGAGTAACGTAGCCCTACGATTCGGATGGTTGTACCCATACTTCGACACCGTGGACGAGCCTTTCTCTTGAATAAGCATTCTTGGCGCTGCATGATGAGGTCTACGACTCGCCTCAAGTTGCTTAGATAAGGATGAAGTCAGCGCCCCGGGCCGCCCGGTTATTGATGCGGGGCTGGTAATGGGGTCGGAGCTATGCTGGTTTTGCTATAGCATGTAACACTGTTCCTCCACGTTTGTTTACCGCTCCATTCTAGCGATGCTCAACCCAATTCAAGGGATGGCGAACATCGCCGACCAGTTCCACTCTCGCGCTCATGCTGGGAGCCCCATTCAAGCTGCTAAGAAATGGCTCGCCGGTGTAGAGACCAAATATATAAACGTGACGATCCAAGTGGGTTGCCGCTTCTCATCTTCGTGGCTCGTGGTCTGAAAAGCGTTGGGCCAGTTCATCGGTGCGTCGCATCTCCCCAAGATGGAGGTCATCGGGACGACAGATCCGTTCTTCCATGCGAGTCTGGATCACAAGCTATCATATATGCATGTAGTTTCCTCGTTTCGAACCAGCATTCTCTGAATCTGAAGGGCATGTTTCAGATCGTCCATTCAGCCCGACACGTTGGCGCCGGTGTGGAACGAAGTTTGGCAGGTCAAGAACGTGCCAACGACGGCCATGTTGTCTGTTGTCTTGCGAGGTAAACGCCACACGGCGTTGATAGACCATTACATTGGAAAGTTTGAGACGACGATATATCCGGGGGCCAAGGAAGCAGAGATTCAAGGTCCCATGCATATGCATAACAGAGGCACCTTTTGGCTCAAGGTAACTCGCAATCGAATGATCTTGTTGGCAGACTCATGACGTTTGCACTTTCAAGATTGACTGTTCACCGTCTTGCGACGACCCAGCGCTGCTTCCGTACTTGTTTGATGGGCCTGTTCATTATTCACGCCACAGCTCACCGACAGTGGGTGCATTGACGAAGCTAAGGGACACCCGCCTGTACTCGACCTGGAAGGTTTATGTCAAGGATGTCCCACGAATCTTTGGAGATCAGGTGCAACATTGGAACCGCGATTACAAGGCTGCGCAGACCATTTTTCAGGGACCTACATCTATCGCGCTTCGCTCAGGCATCCAAGCTGGTCACCGCTTGCTGTACGCGAGATCCGTATCGAATGCATTTGGAGTGATCCAATCAGCCAAGGACGTGTTTACTCTCTTTCACGGTGGCATGTATCGCGCATCAACTGAAGGGACGGTCTCGTATGCGCATCGCATCAAGCCTGCTGTGTACACGTACATCATCTCCACAGACGACGACTCACTGCGTTTTTCCGAAACCGGTGCGGCGTTCTTCGTTGACTTCGCGTCCAAACACGCGTTGCACAGCAATTGTGCAACAACGGTCCGGTACAGCGGCGAATTCCACCTGCGGCCGGTTGGCGGATGGGCACGTTTTTCGGACGCGGTGCAGGACGAGGAGGTGGAGTGGGAAATCGTGATCGACAACAACTCTGGGACGTACTCGCCTGATCCGACCCTACTTCCCAAGGTGAAGGAGATTATAGAGCTGAATTTTCCGGGGTGTGCGGTGGTTGCGCTGCGCCACGACGACCCGGAGTTGAAGGCGAGCACGGATGCGTGCAGGGCCTACGCGGTGAGCAAGCGGGGGGTAAGGGAACACGAGCTGGAGCCTCATGTGACGGAGGGAGAAGAGACGCTGATGCAGGCGTCGAAGAAGAGACCGCGGCTGGCTGCGGGGATATTACCTGGAGTATGAAGCGTGTATGTAGACTAGTCTAATGGGAATACGACGGGCAATCACCGACACGTTTTCTCAGCCACCCGCTCAACACGAGGCCCCAACGTCCACTACAACGACCAGAGCGGCCCCCTCGTTCTCTCTGTGAATCGCCGTTTTCTTCTGTCCTTCCAGAGCGATGTGCATTTGCTGTTGATGTGCGATTACTGTACGTTTTTCTCCTCGCATCCTCAACTAGCCCTATTCGTCCTCCTACTTCAAGATCAGAACATCCCATTTTAACTCTCACCGTCTTTTTTTCTAGGTCTTGAATATCGGTGGAACCAATTACAACGTATACCATGGAGTCTTTTTCTACAGATACCCTTTTGTCGTCCTCGCACCCTGCTCGGAACGGCGCTTGGTTGCCCGTGTGGCGACCAGCGTTGACGCGAGCCCTACCCCCTCGCTCGTGGCACACGGTCAGCGATTCGTTCGATCCCCCTGTCATCGCATCGTATTCCGAACCAGATTACCCTCGTATCAAGTTCGCCCGCAACCACGCCCTCCAGGGTGGGCCCACGCAATTGCTGTACGCCGATTCTGTCAAAGTATACCCATCTCCACCGTCGAGCTCGTCTACATCAAAATCCACCATCCCTCTACCAGAAGAAGCCGGCGAATTCGCGCCACTGTATTCTACCCATCTCGCCGGCGTGCTCGACTCGCCACCGGTCATGCGGCGGGAGGACTTGGCTTCTCAGAAGCCGCTTACCCCGCCACCGACGATGCCACATCCGACGCTTAATTTGCCCGAGGCTGACGTCGACGCACCCTTCTATGGCCAAGAGGTCGAGGAAATCGAGGAGGAATGTGAAATTGATGAGTCTTGTCCCTGTTCATCAGGACCCCCATCGCCTCATTCAGTCCAAACTGTCCTTCCCCTTTCCCCCCTCTCCCCGAGCTGGGACCCTCCGTGCGCGCAGGCACTCTCAATAGCGTCATCGCAGGATTTTTCAGAGTCGGAGCACCTGAATACACTCTTTTCTCCTTGTGACGCCAGCGCGCCACCTGCACCGGATTACTGTCACCCTTCACCTCTTTCACCCCATGAACCTTCATCATTACTCGAGGTGGATGTCGATGCGCGCCGCCCTCTGTTGGCTCTGATTAGTATACCTTGGGCTAAAAGTCGGCCCCCTGAAACGGATCCCGAACCGCCGTCTCCGTCTACCTCCAGTTCTTCGTTGACATCGTTGACCGATTGTGACGAACTTCTCCCACCCAGTTCACCCCTAATATCAAGACTAGATCTCCCAGATCTTGAAGATGATGGGCTCCCCAAGATTGTTCCCTCCTCTCCTTGTCGAAGATCCTGTTCAGGTTTACCCGATGCTGATATCGAGATGGGTGATTCGACCAGTGATCCAGGGCTTGCGTTGGCTGGTCAACAATTGTTGTCGCTTCCAGGAGCGGAAACCGACGACGACCTAATACCTAGGGTCGTAGCCCCATCGCGTTCTGTTCCTTTCTCACTCAGTCAACCTCTCCTCTTTATCGATGATCCACGAGACGTACCATTGCCGCGTTCTCCATCCCCTGAAGATTTCGATTTATGCCTCTTGCCAGAGGACCTCACGGATCCTGAGTTGGCCAAGTTGTTCGACCTGCGGAAGAGGTCCATTGCTGCTGAGCGTGCCGCCAGGCGTTTGGAAGCGCTCACGGAAGATGTGGACCTGTTCACACGGGCCGAAGCTCGGAAAGTACGCAAGCGAGAACGAGAGCGAAGCAAAGAAGTGGGGGCTCTCCTTCGGCTGAAGTTGGGCGATGGGGTCCCGACGTGTCCTCAGGAGCAGAGCCCCGAATGCGATTCACAAAATCACGCACGCCGTCGAGGCGTCATTGGCAGTATGTCACAGCTTGTCGCGCAGATGGTATTTCGCAGGAACGAGACTTCCCGGCCACTGGCCAAGCGAAAGACGGCCAACGCTGCTCGCGAATACGTCCGATCTGCATTATCCGATGCTGTCACTACGTATGAATAGTGTGCGACGGCATTGTCTGCCTGCATTGTACCATGGCTCGTGCTATCTGCTGTGAGGTGTGTGCTCTAACCGTTTGCCTACCCAAAAAGACTAGACTGAATCATGATACCTGTCTCTTTTTTTTACACTATTTGGTTCGTTTTTTAAAATTATACTTTAGACTTTGAGGTTTCGAACGTGATGTATATTGATGTGTGTGAGTGTTTGAACATTATGCTTTCTCTGTCTCTCTGCTCCATTTGTATGCTTGTAGCTTGTAGTGTTCACTGCTCCTCTGGCGTTGGGTTATTCGACTCGTCTTCTTCTTTCTTTGCACATTTTTCTCCCTTTTTCAAAATCTGTCATCCTCTGCTTCATCATCATTTTCTTTTCTTTCCTTTTCCCCCAAACAGATTTATGCTCGCACCTATGAGAAAAAGACCAAAAGCATGTGGAAATGGAAGTCGAACCGCAGGATCCAACCTCTTTGTTTTGTACCAATGGTATCGTGAACCAAAAGCGCTTACTATCTATGCATGCTGTTGCTCTCCGGTTGTTTGTCAGCGTATCGTGATTGTGAACGTCTCAAAGGCGGTGCGTACAATGGCGGCGTTGGCTGCGGAATGGATATCCAATGCCAAACGGTGCTGTGCGGTCGAGTTGCTGTGCTTCCGTTCTAGGGGGCCCGAGTCGAGTCAAAGCTCAAATAAAATGAAGCATACAGTACATTGGTACTCGTATATACACGGCGGATCGGTACGATACACGGGTGTGGGAGAGACGTTACGGGGCAATGAACCCGGCGCCAACTGTATACTCCAGTGGGCCACCCCGCCGTCCGTATGACGTGTACGCAGGTGATCAAGACGCGTTGGGACACCACACAGAGGGGCGTCGGTGGATGTCAGTGGTAGGATGAGGGAAATCCAAGCCAAGGTGGGGACGGTGCCTTTGGAGAGCGAGATGGGCATGTCAAAGGGATGGAGGGTGGCCACATACTCATATCGTGAGGGATAATAGCGAATCGTCCGATCGGGGCATGACACGTTACTCGCGGTGGTTACCGTCGAGGGGGAGATCGTGCGGTTGTGTTTAAACAGGAACCGGGCTAAAGGGTTACCTCCACGTTCAAGGTTCAGAAACGAATGGGGGAGGACGGGGAAGGAGGCAGGTGAGCCGGGAGCTCAGGTTCGTGCATGTTGTTTGTGTTTTGGCAGACGGAGGGGTATCGCTGCCCTGATCACCGTGGGGATTCAGAGGCATTCGCGATGTTCATGGGTCCCCTACTCACGTTGTCTATGATATGTACCGAGGCTGCTGCGGAGAGAGATGTGACAAGATCACACGGCCTTGTCTGGGGGGACGAACATTCCGTTTGGGCGATGGTCGGGGAACGGATATGGTAGGACGATCAGACGTCTTTTCGCATTCGACTTTCAACGAGACGAGTCGTAGAAGGGGTTCGAGTGTAGCCAGAGGATGAGTGAGTACACACGAGGAACGGAAAGACTGCGAAGACGTACTAAGCGGAGGTTTCTCGGACTCTGTTACCAGGCGATGGACGCGCGGGACCGATGTGCCTGAGCAGGCATCTGTACAATGGTGTTCCCGTGTGGCTCAAGCGCGGCGTACGCGTCTTGAAAGTATGCCCGCACCCGCTCTGACAACTAACGTCTGATTAGAGAACTGTCAGTCGTTCTAACGCACTACCAATGATTCGTTGAGATCATCCCGCCGCTACTCAATTACTTCAACGCCATTCGAGATACAGTCACCTTCCTCTGTGGCGCACGAGCTCAGCGCCCTGTTCCGGCAGTCGCGGAAACGACGACCGTGCAGAGGATCTCTCTGCTTTGCTGCGCATGAGATCATCGAGTGTTCCTCGAGGATTGGAAGGAAATAGAAGTATACGGGCAATTATCGCAAAGTGTGCGTTTTAAAAGGCATTCCTGGATTCTGCTCGCGTACCCCCTGCCGTTATCAGCGTATGATAGATTGTGAGCATGGGAGCTGCTTCCGGAAGCAGCTTGGAATCACATATCAGCGTGGACCAGTGACGAGATACAGATGAAAAGGATATCTATGGGCGTCGTGGATCGAGTTGCGAATATTAATGATGACGATGATGAACTTGCATAGACTAGGACGGTTCTGGACGGTTTCCAAGAACCCTGCGCACTTGATCCAGCGAGCCTGGCTCAACTGAGCCTGTCGTGAGGGCGTCAACGGTATTGTTACACGACAATTGCGAACACAAAGCTGGTAGAATTCGTAGATCAACTGAATTGGGTGAACAAGAAGAAGAAGAAAAAGGTAACAAGGCGAGCTCGTTCGATTGTGGAAAGTTGTTTGTGACTGTGGGAGTACTTGGCATTAATTGTTTTCTGTATCAATTTATAAACACCTCCGTTCCCTTTTCCTCCGCAGCTGTCCTCTTCCAGTCTGCCAGTTCCTGGTCTCTGTCGCCATGTCTACCCCCGCCCACGCCGTCCACACCATTCACGGGACCTTCTCTGGCATACCTTCATACCCTAGACTTCCATCTCAATCGTCCTACTCAGCGTACGCTGGCGTCGCAATGGACATGTCCGACAGACAATCCTCAGGACTAGCCAAGGCTGCATGGCGTGTCGCTTCCGTCTCCATACCCCCTAGCTGCAGGCGGCTATCTCCACTTCGACAGTCCCCGCCGCACGCAACCACCGCCCAGCCCATCTACTTTCCACAAGAAAATCCGTTTGACGACCGCCACGCACTCCCGGTGTGCACTGTTCAGGACGAGCAGCTCATACCATACCAGCGCACGCGACTGGCGTCACAGTCCTTTACCGTGAAAATGCCACGGCCGTCGCATCTGGAGGCGTTGGTTCGTCAGAGGACGGCTCAGAGGCTCGCGCAGGATCGCGAGGCACGTTGCAAGGCTGTCGCTGGGATTTTGTTGAACAGGGTGCATGCCGTTGGTAAACCGATGCGGCGGGCACCGCCCAACCCGGACGTGCCCCGGACGTACAAGCGTAGTCGGCTATCGACGATGGTGACCGTCGACGATCTATGAGGTTGGTTCATCGTGTGCTGTGTCTGTCGTCGGGTGTCTGACATGACCTCGCCAGGTATCATTTCTGTACTGGGTCAGTGACTTGATATGATGTTTTTTTATGTCTGTTATATGGACAAGATGTAGAACAGGACGTTTTGTGATTAGAAGAGAAATGCAATAATCGTGTACTTGTTGGCGACAAATTTAGACGGAAGCAAAATGGCGGTGTGACCTCTTGAGCGGAGCCAATCAGAGAAGCGAAGGCACACTGCCTCACTCGACGGTCTGGAAAGCGGATGTAGTCCTGTTAGGATTCTCTAATACCACTCGTCTGATCCCATTCATGCTGCCCGACGTCCACAGCAACCAAAATTCAATGTGCGTCGGCAAAATGGCGAGCTGCGCCAAAGGGACGCCCAGCGTGGCAGAATCCGGGGCTTCTCTCGGCTCAGTCTCCCAGCATTCGTGACTGAATCGACTGCGACTTTCATTCGCGCCGTCCCAACGCCCCCCACAAACCCCCCACTCTATCGTCGTCCGGTTCTAGTTCCGAACACGATGAACTTTTCATTGGCACAGGATAGTCCTTTTAATACTGTCCTAGTTTCACCTGAAGGTCGGATCCTCTACCGGATCGAGACGCCGAGTTTTCTCACCGCGTCTTCGTCTTCGTCGTTGGCGACGACGACGGTCAAACGAGTGAGCACGGACGGTCTGAGCGAAGCCGAGGTCGGTCGTGTGGTGTGGCATTCTGGTCGACCTGGTACGGTCGTCGTACACGGCCACGAGCTCTACGTCAACCGGAGCAAATTCTTCAGTTCGTGAGTGGCTTCCCCCCCTCCGCGGTCCCTCCCGTCACGGAGATCGTATCGTATCCTTTTTTCTTCTTTTTTTTGACCTCTTGCCCTGCCTTGTTCCTTTTTTCTTTTTTCTTTTTCTGTCGAATGGAAATCGGAAAAAAAAAAAAAAAACAGGTCACGAACGTTTACAGCGCTCAACGGACAATCCTACAAATGGTCGTTTGAAAATGATTCCTCGTTGGTACGTGGGATCCCCCTCCCCTTTTTTTGTTCTTCCCCCCCTGCTCTGTTCTTTGATCGTTGCGCGTTAGATCGTGTTGTTATTCACGGACCTTCTTCTGGTAGATGGCCAGCAACGATAGCAAACAAGCACCCGCCGCGACCTACTTGCCTTGCGCGGGATCAAATCCCGGATTGATCCACATCACGCCACACGGGCTCACCATCACCGGAGACGTCCTCGTCACGTTTGTCTGCGTCGAAGGCGAACGACGGCACGCTCAGAAGAGGCGAATGTGAGAAAACCAGGCTGTCCCCGATTTGAAAGTGGGGGGAAACGTTGGATCATACGCGCGATATACATACGTGGGTGGGATGCACACGGACGCGTGGATTCGTTGACGAAAGAAAGAAAATTTTTAAAAAGTGGTGTTGCTCGGTTTTTTCCTCTCGTTCTCGTTTCTCTCCTTGCTGTTGTGGGTATACTTTAGGCTCCCCTCGTTGCTTGTACTTGTATTCTCATACCCCTCATGAGCAACCGAAACGTCAACCAATGGACTTTTCGAACACACGTTCATCCCATCCCATATCAGACAATGTTTATCTACGGATCATGTCGTATCGCGATAAGTAACGCCACTCGTCCTCGTCACGTTTGCCGTCAACACGTCATGGATCTCATCTCCGTGTTATCATCTCCCTTTGAGCGTCGTGAATCGTCTTTTGATGCAAATGGAGTGCGTTCTTGGATGGATACCCAACCTTTGACGGGGGTGCATGTGACCGATCACGAAGGCAGCAGAGGGTGTTGGCAGGCCAATCGCACTTCGGTGCTGTCTTCCGTGGGGCTCGGTCGAGAGACGATGCTTCTCCTGCCTTCACGAAGCATCACAACTCAAGCGCCCATGTCGAAAGGCGGTCTCGTCAAGACGTAAGAGACAGGTAAAAACGCGTGCATTGATATCGTGACAAGTATCTAACGAGGAACGTCCCAGCTGTTGATTTGGGTGAAAAAAGAGAGGAGAAAAAACATCGCGTTCGAGGGATGGCGCTCCCCCCAATCGCCGCCGTTCAAAGCGACGTGGGTCTGAAATTGCGGGTCGGTCCCACCCCCTCGTCGCTCCGTAACACCCGTCTCATCGGTGGATTTGAAAACGTGACAGTCGCTGATTGATCGACGCCGTCGCACTTGTGCACCAGCGACTGCCACCCACTCGTCTTCCCCTCCCTATTCATCTGCTTCGTTGTTGTCCCGCGTCGTCTGTGCTTCTGCCCGAGACACATCCGATGTCGCATCCGCTTTCCCACTCCGCCCCAGATCTTTATCGGGAATCTACAAACGTCGCCGAGTCAGTACCCGAGAAAGCATATAGACCAAGCGTCACGAAAAACACAACAACACGACTGACCGGAAGTCGAACGATGTACGCCAAGAGCGTCGAACAGGCCGCGAGGAAAAACACCGCGCGAAGAGAGACGGCATACGAATCCCTCGCAGCGCGCTGCAAATCGGGGGGAAGTCGCGCGACGAGCGTCGCCGAATGCCGAATGCGACTGATCACCTGTTGGTGGTCGGTGGCGATGCCCTGACAATGGTATGACGTGACTCTCACCTCGTCCGCGTCAGGCGTATGGATGCGTGCGTACAATTCCGAATTGAGTTTCGACTGGAAGAGGGCGGACGAGACCGCAACACCGCACACTTGTCCTGTACACAAACGCATCAGAAGGCATTCACAGCAAGGGCAGGCCGGTGACTCACCGACGCCACGGAAAACCTGGGTGAATCCTGTGCCAACAGCCATCGAACCCTCTACGCATCATCGTGAGTTCGGCGTGATCATGATCATTTCTCCTTACCACGCACCGGGCAGATGCGCCAGCAATGCAGCTGATAGTAGCAAAGAAGATCGGTCAAATTTTGATGTTTCAAATACGTGCTCCACCTACTCAGTGTAGTTTGCAACACCATGGCATTTCCAAAGCCGAGCGGGATCTGTCGTTTCCTAGTCAACCTGATGCGACACGGAGAGAAAAATTTGAAATCACAATGCTGAACCAGGTTTGCAGTGGACCCGAGTTTTCGTGAATGAAAGTGATCAAGACGATTCCGATGAATGGAAGGAAGCCAAAAACGACGTTGATCATTTTATATTTTCCCGTGCGATGCATCATCCAACTATTAACCCGTTAACATACTCTGAATACAGTAAACACAGTACGCGAACGACTCACCCGGCGAGCAGCGACCCGACAGACATGGCAATACTATTGGGGAGCAAATGAAGGCCTTTTATCATCACATTTACGCTGCGACGCGCGTCACGAAAAGGATGTCTCACCTGCTACGGACGCACTCGTTAAGGCTACAGTTTGGAACCACATGGGGTAAAAATACATGACCGAGAAGTTGCACAGGGAGACGAGAAAATTACTTATCCCCACCAAAACGGGGACGCGCTGCTTCAGTAGGAACGGTGCAAGCACAGGTTCCGGGGAAACCAGCAGCTCCACCAGGACGAATGCAACAGAAGAAGCGCAGGCCAAGGAGAGCGGGATCGTGACCCAAGGGTCATCCCACTATGGCAAGATCAGATTCTGGGATAGGAAAGCGACAAAAAATATACCGTGTAGTCCTCATTGAACTTCATACTCAGGAACACTAAGAAAGCTCCCACCTGTCAAAGTTAATTTGTCCAAAAGCTTGGTTAACGAGAGATAACCACGCACCGCCACCAGGAGTGTGAAGCTGCCACCCCAGTCTACTCTCTTTAGTGCATCCTTGGTACTTTTAGCCTTTCCCTGCAGAGATATTAGGAAGTTGGTCCGGAGCTTGTGACAACGAAGCTTACGGGGGTTACGTAGCGCAAATTATATGTGGTTAGAACGAGTGATAACGCGAAAAGGGGTAACTGCATAATAAACGCCCATCGCCACCCGAACCTTTTGAAACAGGATAAATTAAAGCTTCGGCAAAGTGAAGACAGAGTTCTCACCAATCGCTCACAAGACCCCCGATGGGTCCTCCGAGTCCCATACCGAGCTATTAAAAAAATTGAATAACTCCACATAAAAACAGAGCAAGGGGAACATACCCCATTGAATAAGGCGGCAACGCCTTGCGCTAACCCCCTGGACTGTGTCATGTTAATGATCACCGCAGCGTAATAATCAAAAACGATACAGACACGCAAACTATACATGTCACTGATAACGATCCTGTATAATGGGCGCCAAGATTAGATGGTATCCGTACAGGAACCAAAATATTTCAAAACTCACATCGAGGTCGTCAGAATACCTCCGCCACCCATACCAGAAAACTATTGGCCGTTAATCCCCGAGTCAGCGCATACAATTGATGGGACATACGAATCTAGCCAGGGTAAGCATTTCCATATTTCTCGAATACCCGCATGCAGCAGTTCCTAACGCCGAAGCAATGACTGCCGTTTGATTGGCACCCCTCCGTCCCAAGACATTGCACAGGCGACCGTAAAGCGGCGTAAATGTGCAAACTGCCAACAGGTATCTGAAGACCGCAGTGTATCAGCTTGGATTGGATAGCGCATCCCATAAGCATTTACGATGTTCCCAACCAACTCGCCTCGTTGGACTTCTTGAACTCGGATGAGATGGAGGGAAGCACTGCACCAGAAGTGGTCAATTATGGCGGGATTGGAGACAATATTTGAACGCATACAGGTTGCCACCAGGGTAGCTGCAGGTTCGATTAGACCTATTCCACACCGAGGGAACGGTACGTACTATTCAGAGACTGTCAAACGGGGAGGGATCGTCAAAAACGTCTAGATTCATGCTGAAAGACACTGACTGAAAGAAACGTCGCGGACCAAAGGCCGGCTAGAATTGCATAACGTGTCGACCTTGAGATCTCAAGCGGCCCAACAGGTGAACGTGACTGTCTGTCGACCTCGCCGTGCGCGCTAAGAGTAGATAACAATGGATCACGTTCTGTCGCCATCTCCAGCGGGCCAAAAAGCAGCTGGGGGTTGTCGGATGCTGACGATACAAACGGCGGGATCCTGTTTTTTTAATACAAACCGTGTAGACCTTTCGGATTCTTCGGACGGGTTTTCAGTGTGTCCAAGAACCGTTCGTGATCGGGAGTTGTCGGCTGTTGGCGACCGGGCGGGCCGATTATGAATATCGAACTCCGACAGCCCCGCTCGTTGCACAAGTCTGCGACTTCAATCCACTACTACTAACTAGTAGCAGCTGCCTCTTAGCTGGCCACCAGTCACCATCCAAAGAAGGCCACCCGCTGCCACCAACACCAGCTCCGCTAAGCACAGAAGGGAGCAGGGAGAGCCATCTTCTGTCGCCCACGGTCGGAACTCAGTTGAATGATGACTCCACAAGACCGAGTCACTGCGCTCACTGGTCGGCTCTCCAACACTGCTATGTTTATCTCAAGATCTAATGGATCCGCCCCGCAATTGCGGGGACGGCGCTGTTCATGCAAGACCGCAGTTCCAATTCCCTTGATTGTCGACCACTGAACGGCGGCTGTGACCACGTTTCTTGTCTTTCGTTCACGGTAAAGATATCATGACAGGTCCCCTCTCGAGGTCAATCTTGCCTCGATCACTTGTCTGGCATTTCTAATTTCGCGCTATTTGACATCGTCGGTATCACGTTCGGCATTTCGGATCGTGAACATGGGCTACTTATGAGTGACAGCTGGGGGGAAACGCTCTCCTTGGCCCTGCACGTCGCTCTGGCATGGCCTTGATGTCAACAGATGCCATTCCAGCGTGAGTATAATTGGAGGTACGTCTCGTTGACGACGCGAATGTTTGTCATCGTCTTCCGCGCTCGTGCCGTTCTCTCGTCGTCCTGGTTAATGTGCAACTCAAATCACCCGGATCCGCGACCCGATGTGCCGCAATATCGAAACTCGGACAAACGTATTTCCCATGCACCCCTGCAAGCTACCAGAGTGGCGTTGAAACACCCGCTTTCCGAAGGGACTGTGCGATTGTTCCGCTTGAGGTTCGATATTTATGAGGCTATATTGCTGACCACCAGAGGGAGGTACTTACCGAGGTACGGAAGCGCAGATCGATCAATTCAGTACTCAATGGCAACTCCCGTAAGCCACCGGCGATTTCCTGCCTTCTCCTGACCCAGGTTTCCCATTCAAAAAATCACAATATGCTTCAACATAATTCTGCTAATTCTACATCGGGGAAATCAGCCAACCCAGGACTTGACGATACAATACAACCATGCGGGGATGCTTTCTTACATTCCATAACCCTCTTATATGATAACGTTTCGCTGACGGGTCGAAAAAGGCACCAACTCACAGGTCTTCGCTCGAATCCGAAAACGACGGGTGAAGAAAGACTAGTTTGCACTTTAGTATGTACCCTCCCGCGTGCCGTGCATCATTTATCGTTTGATAGACAGCCCTGCGTTGCTATCATCCTTGGCGGGCTCACATGGGTATATGCTGCCAATTATTATGACGCCTCAAGCTGAAGGTGAGAAGACACGTATGCCGTATGATGCCCAATACAAGCTATATCGATTGTCGTATTTGGTATCGATGGTATGACAGGAGGGACTCACAATCGGTCCGTTCTTGAACATCTATAGCGACAGTGACTCCGCAACATGTTTTGTACCTGGCAGCTCGCTTCAGGGCTGCGAATGGTTGACGTCACTCCACGCTGCCGGTACCATAGGCCGATAACTTACTCTCCGCGGCATCCTAACGACAAAGTTTACTGTTGTCACGTACGCCCTCAAGGTATAATGGACCTGGGCCACCGAGTTGAGTGACCATATAGACGAACACGCGTCATGTACTCAGAGTGCTCGTGTACCACAGACAGTCACCACCATGGACCCGACTGGTGTCACGGCAGTCAGGTGGGGTGTGCATTTCCGAACATACACACAGCACAGCTCCTGATAGGGTTTCAGGACCTGGCACGGCGGAAAAGTTGATGCGCCCGGTAGGGACTCCGACTTTTCGATGTCGTGTACCTCCTTTTCACGACGCAACGCCGACAACCGCGCCAAACAAGGTACACCTACCTGAGCAAGGAACCCGCTTGGCCCCCGACTTTCCCCACACCAACCCGTATGGGCGTCAGGGTCCTCATGGGCCCCGCACGTACGCCGACATCGTCATGTTAGCAGGGTGAAAAAAAAATACAGCAGTCCTTTCAAGTTTCCACTTTCCTCTCAAAGCTAGGCACTGGTGGGGCTGGACACAGCTTTGGGCGGATTGCGTCATGCGCCCGCCGGAGATCGGTACCAGAAAAAAGACAATGGTGGTGTCCCTGATGGCATGGATGGCCCACTGCGATGTGCTTAGTATACTCTGGGAGTTCTCGACGGCTCCCGGAGTTCCGCGTATCACGCTGTACCGACATCGTATGACCACGTACTGACTTGATAAATCCAGATCCGGCCCGCGTCAAACGTTCGCTTTGGCGAAAACGCTTCTAGGGGGAGAAAACCGGCCATTGGAATGAATTTGAATGCTGCCATCCAACTCAGCCCGCTTCTACAGCATTTTCTCGACTGGGACGGCGTAAAACGCAAATGCAATAGACTTTTTCATAAACGTGTGCGACTGTGGGTTCGGAAAAGCCCACCAGCCGATGCTAAAATGTAGAAAAACCTAATATAATGAATTATGAAAATTTCTATACAGTCGGATACGGAATTACGACTCCACGGAGCCCTTGGAGTTGGCGAGTATGATGGGCCTTTTTTGTTGACCCACAAAGATGATGAAATTGCCCTTTGTCGGTTTGATCTCCGCGATGGAGGGATCCCGCGTTGGTGGATTGGACAACAAGGTACGATGAACGAGATTGCTTCCGTTAGACTCTCTCCAATTTATGCAGGGGCCAAGAATTATATATATATATATTTTCTTGCATCAACGACACTGTGACACGTATACAGTACACCAATAGGAGGTATCTCCTCGGCTACAGGCAGTAAACACGGTTAATTAGCTGATATGCCAAAAAATGATTCGAGTCTAGACGATCGTTACACGGCGGGCGCGCCGGCTTCAGTGCCTCATCGCAGTCTGTTGACAAGTCGGGCACATGCTATTGATGTTTGGCGCTATGAGAAGCAGATCAGTACCAGGAAGCGCGCAAAGTTGGCGAGCGTACAGTACTGTTGAGGGTACTGTCGGCTAGTGGCGCAAGAATGGAACCCCAGATCCTGGTCAGTGACAAGCGACCCGAAAAAGACGGGAGCCGTACTATTGCCAGCAAGTCTGTTTGCATTTGGGCGGGACACAGTCGCGCGGGTGACTAGGGCTAAATTTGCAGGTGCGATTCTCGCAGACGATCTGTCAGGTGTGCAGTCAGAGACGATGACATGCGTTCGACTCTCGACTAACAAGTTCCTCGGGCTGCGATGCAGGTCAGTCGAGTCGGCCACCGTGGATGGCGCTCGCTTACCAAGGTGAAAGCATGACCACAAGACAGGTAAACGTTGCGGACGCTAGATGGCAGGGGCGTGTGAGCGAAGCGGTAGTGGCGACCGCCTCCTGGATAGAGCACTCACTGTCTCCAGCGGCACATTGTGAGTCGTGTGGTCAACTTGACGAGGAGAAGTTGTACGCTGTTGAGGTAGTGACGGGGGTGTTGCGAGAGGGAGAGAGATTGTATGAATGGGGGGGGGGTCGTTGCTGCCTTTTATCCTCCGAATAAAGCTATGAGATCATTATTATCCAGACGACAACAGCAAAGCACGTACGGACATGTCAAGGGACACGATATGGTAGCGTTTAACGCAGTCCGCCGCCAACATCTGTGTAAAACGAGCACAGATTGCCCAGCCATCCATAACGAGAGATGAGTGGATGCCGTGTGTCATTTGATAGGGTTTCGCAGAGTTTGTCGTCGAGAAAGACTAATCGAATTGGGAACAAATACAATCACTCAGGTCGTTGGGAGGAACACGGGTTCGTCAGTCCGTCGGAAAGCGCCTCAAATCAGGTCACACGAAACCTGATATTCGGCGACAGCCACCGATTTGGATAAATGAGAGCTGTCAGAGGGTTGAACCGTTACAAAACTTGACTGAACATGTAACTGCCCTGGCTCACAAATTTTGAGGGCGAGGTTAAGCAGCAAAATGAATGAATTCGGAAATTGTCATCGTAGGGTAACTTGGGGGGTACCCTCGCTGCCGTTAGCTTGGTGCATCCCCCTGCATATGACTGTAACGGGTCCGGAAAGATGAGGGAGCTGCATGCCATAACCATATTAACGGGGAACTTTCCGTTGTGAGCTGCAGCCAATCCGCGTTAATTATGAAACGACGAGCGAGTCCAATGCGACGGGAGGCTGCCAAGCTTCGTGAGGTTCCAAGCTCGCCAAGGTGATCGTCTAACCCGGCTCTAACTCTGGCACCCAAATGAAACTCTGTTGAACACTTGAGCTGACTAATACTGATTTTTTGATGGCGGCGAGTATGACTGCTGCTACTCCCAGGCTCTATCATCACAAGCGCATTGCAGCATTGGACAGGCGCGATGGCAGAATCAAATCAGGCGCCTGCAGTGCCTTTATCTGTCTCGAAGGAGAAGAAGGTGAAAATTTTCTACGAACACGGCAAGGTCAGCCACCCCATCGAAGCTCTTGCCCCTTCTTGATGACCGGAGCTTGTTCGCTCCCATGCTCACAGGATGCATTGGAACTTGCGCATTCGGTAGCTAATATGCAGCAAGAAAAGGCCTTACGGAAGGCTGAGAAACATCACCAACCACAGGTAACTGAAACCCTCCTCCAGTCTGATTTCAGCCAAAAGGCAATCGACTCACTGTCAAATGTCCTGCGCAGGTGGGCAAGTCTCGGGCTGGGCGGAATGATCGGAATCGCCCGGGCGACAGGAGAAAGCGACTGGTAAATCACCAGGTGGGGTGTTACGATCACACTTATTTTATCTTTATTCCCAGGAGGAGGCAAAGGTCACGATTGCAAAGCGACGAGCCGAAGCGAAGAAGGAGAAGGCGAGGTCCCGAAAAGAGTCCCAAGGGCGGTTGCGAAAACGCGATGATGCCAACATTACCGCACCGGAAGACACCACGACTACCGCGCCTCGGAAAAGAGTATCGTTTGCTTGAATGACCGATCTATCAGTCCTCGCATTCCGAGCTGACTCGAGTGCGATACGGCGGCGAGCGATCTGATCGCGGTTTTACTGCTGTCCGCCATTGTACTCCAGCGCTCGGAATTTAGATGGAGAATTGCCTGAACGACCGGTCACAATGCCTGCCCAATGCGCGTAGTTCGGCGAACCCAGCTGTCATGGTGATCAGCCGCCGCTGTTCTGGACCCGAAGATCAACGGAACGTGGGATGTAATGTGCGGTCAAGCCAGAGCCTCGCCAGATGTACAAGGGATCCCAAATCAGTGTACATGTCATGATGACAATACTTGGATTACTGATTTTATTACATAATCACGTTCATAATTGTATTACGTAATCAATCCTTGTCCTGGACGAGGTGGTCAGCTCCTGCCAAGTTCCACTTCAACGACTAGCCCACGTACGTTTTCACTCACGTCTCTTGTTGTATCTTTGCTGAATGATCCCGCAATCTCGACATCTCAGCGAACTTCCCGCGCTGCAACCCCGTTTCTCTTGGTTTCGCAGAGACGTCCCATGTCTCTTTACACTCCCGTTTTCCCGTCTTTCCACGAGCTGAACAGCACGAGGAAGGACTTGCCTGACAACACTTTGGGGGCCGCCGTTTCAAAGCAGCAAAGCTACGCAGAGTTCTTACGCGATGTCCATCTGTTCCTCTCCACCCAAAACGACGTGTTATCGCCCCCTTCGCGTCCAAGCACCCCCTTGTTTGACCATCGCGTCCAGAAAGTGAGGGATGAAATACAAGATGTATTTAACGCGAGAGAAGACGAGACATCGAGTGCAAAATGGACGCGCCTCAGCCAAACCTTGAAGCTGGGATGTGTGAGGGGAAGGCCCTGGTCGGTATCCAAAGCTGATCCAACCGCATCCGAGGAGGACACGAATTGGATATTACCAGATGAAGAATCCGAATGGATCGAGTGGGAGAAACAGAGGGAGGAAGGCAGACGACTCAAAGGAAAGACCAACGTATCTCCGCAGATTGACAGGCCCGCTTCTGCCATACCTGACACACGGAAACCCAACCGTGCAACGCTGAGCCAACCTGATGCTATAGCCCGCGAACGGTTCCCTCGGGGTGTCTCACCTGCCACTCTGCGTGCTGCCAAGGAAAAGGTGGCAAGGTGGCAGGCGTCCGTGGCTTCCGAGTTGTCCCATGATACGACGAGCAGCTCTTCACTCCCTTCTACCGGGGTAGTCGCAGTAACAACTCCAGCCCAAGGCAAGGCTGAAAGACCGAAGCGCAGCCACACACTTGATTTCGCGGTCGTAAAGCCAGCAGCAAAATCGATCATCGCCAAGAGGGGGAAAAGACCTTTGTCGCGTCCAGCCGTCCGGAGTAGTCCCGCCCTCACACCTTCCCATAAGTCGAAGTCACCCGAACCCTCAAAAGCATTCCACGTACCAAGAATCACAACCCCTGTTGGTGCTAACAAACCTGGTTCCGAACAACCCCTGAAAACTTCGCCCGTAAAAAACGAGAGGCCTAGGATTGTAGATGTACCAGAAACGGTGAGACACAGTTAGGTTATGCTACACGAATCTTCTGATTCCCGTTCTGCTGTAGCCGTACCTCCCACCATCGTTCCCAGCGCATCTGGAGACATCGACACCATTAGCTGATTCTGTGATCCTCGTTCGCGCGAAACCGTCACCGATATTACCCATCCCTGACTCATTGTCAATGCTACTGCCGTCGGCACCTGCAAATCCTCCCGAGGATCGCCAGCTTTTACCACCACCCCACGCTGCCAACATGTTGTTTTCCCTACCGCCACAAATTAATACTGTGCATCCAGGGAAACGATCTCGAGGGTTCTCCACGTCATTGGATGATATTCCGGACGACCCTCTTCTCACTCCACCGGCCAAGAGGTTACGAACCCCGTTGCAGAACTCCAACCCCGCTTCTCAACATTCAAAGCCAATGTCGCCAAATGGGGGTTTGGACCCACTATCTGGCACTCGAGATGACGCCCGAAATCCAAGCCTTGGCGCAGCACCGTCCCATCGATACAATATGGACTCCCTTGAGATGGTACCCGGTGCACCCCTGGCTCATGGCAGGAATGAACAGCTTGTCACGGGCGCAGATGCACAGGGTTTTCCTGAGAAGGCTCCATCACCAACGAAATCAGTCAAATCATACTTCTCTGCGCCGGATTCAGACCCTGCCGATTCACCAATGAAAGCCAACTTGCTGCTAGAATCTCCGGTCAGTCCTATGCTCGCGTATGCCCAGAACCCGAGTGGCTTCCTCCCTCAAATTACGTCAACTCAAATTAGGAAGGGGTCACCTACCCCTGCTCGGACGAACGGCCAAAGCGGTATCTTTGGGATGGGCTATAGCTCTCAGTTTGATGTTGAGAGGCGCGTGGATCGTGTCAGCGAGTTGCTGGAAAGGGACGTCGACTTCGATGGGTGGTTGCGGGACACGCGGACGGTGGAAACGAGCCAAGATCAATAAGAAATTTGGGCTATCTGTAACACGTGTACTCTATTTATGATTATTCTACGAGCAGAACAATAAGGCTGGGATTCGAGTGGGCCAAAGAAGGGAATCTGAAGGGAGAGCCACTACAGCCTCGAGGCAGAAACCGTTACTTATGATGGTCATGTGACTTTCGTACTTGTTCGATATCAGCGCGTGTTGCGGGACCAGGCGAAACAGCCACTGACGACAAATCGTTTCTGCTCACGATGAGTCGGAGGGACCCTCGGGCGTCCCTGAACGTCAGGCAGAACGACGCCCTCGCAGAATTCGAAAACTGTAAGTCTCGTTATCCCTTTTGCACTGTCGGTGTTGACTTTGTGGCAGTCAAGAAGAAATTCCTGCTCGCAAACAAGCACATCACGAAGTAGGCCCGTGTTTTCGTGTCCAAGAACGACACTGAGCCCTCTCATCCGGATACTAGACTTAATTCTACCCTGAGCGTTCGAATTGAGGAACTCCAAGCAGAGATATCAACCCTATATGTCGAGAATTTACGGCTTCGCGCTTCTGAAATTGCGCTGGCAACACAACTCAAGAAGGAGCAGGAGAAGTCGAGGAAAATTCTCGCGGATGCGGAAGTTGCGGTACGCCCTCCATTTCCGCCCTGTGGCATTGTTGTCGCTAGATTCATTATATTATTCACACCGCCGTCTTAGACATCGAATCTCTCCAAACACCTTGGTTTTCTACGACAGTCATGGAGCATCACGCCTGGCGTACCATCCCCAACGTTGGAACCCAAGCCGCCTCCGAAGGCCCGCCGACCCATGTCGGATCCGTACACATCTCCACAGATACCACGACTTTCCCGCGCTCCAAACTTTCCGGGAATCCATGAGGATGATGAGGTGGGATCTTCTCCGGAAGCAGATGAGGACGATGTCGTCCACGTCAGCTCGTCGGCACGCAGGAAAGCAAAGGATAAACAATCTTCATCATCTCGCTTACTGTTGCCACCTCGGGTCGCTTCCCCACCGCCGCCATTGCCAAATTCTCTTCATGTCAACCTGGTGGAGCGCGAGTCGTCTACGAAACGGAAATCGAGTCGGAGGCAGAGCGGGTTGCTTTCTGTCAATACGGATGTCGGCACATCGATAGGATCGGAGAGGCCGGAGGGTCTAATACCTCCGAGAGCGGCCAGCCCCGCTCTCGGGTCGCCAGAACGTAGGAATGCGGGGTTGGCTGAAGACGACGAAGAAAGACAGTTTGACGAATTAATTAGCTCAGGATTAGGCCTCACGGAGGAGCTGGATTCCGCGGCGCGAGCGAGGAAGGAGAGAAGAGAGAAGAAGTCGAAACTGGTGGAGAGGGACATTGTTCATGAAGATACTGACCTCGGGACGTTGAGGATCAAGGAGAGAAAGAGGCGCAAGGAAGAAGAGGGCTCTGGATTGAAGGATGTCACGAACTCCCCGAGAAGTCGTACGATGCTCCCGCCGTTGGATACCCATACATCTGGTAAGTGTGCGTGCACCACCATCTCTCAGTTATCAGATGTTGTTTTTCTGACTCTTTTTTGGTAAAAAGATCGAGATCGACAGCGTACGCCAGAGACTGATGCCCCAACGTCTGCTGCAACGTCTGTGACCACCTCGCGAACCTTCCTGTCGACACCTGCAACCACACCCATCATTACGCCCCAAGCATCTCAGTTACCAACGCCCCGCACGTCAAGTCCCGTACCTCTGGGTGCCACATCTGCGTCTGAATCTGAAGCTCCCCCAGGTGGGCGTGAACGTCGAACCCGTAAAAGTGTCAATTACGCTGAACCCAAGCTCAACACGTGAGTCCGGGGCCCACAGACCCTACGAATATCACCACTAATTCATGATCGTTTCCAGGAAAATGCGGAAGCCCGACCAGGTACCTTTGGCCCCGGTAACTATGACAGCTCCGAAAAAGCGTGTCTCGACGCCACACGTCCTGAGCGACGACACGGACGGACGATCGTCATTGGACGGTCCTTCCAGACGCCCGGTTTCCCCTCTCCAACCTCCTGCTCCGAAACCATCGACGGCGACATCGAGCTCCTCTTCAACGAGCAGTGGTTCTTCTGTTAGACGCAAGAAATCGCGACCCTTTATACCTATTGACGACGACGATGAGAGCGACGGCATGCAGGCAGACGCTGAATACGGCAACGGCACTGCGAACGGCTGGGTCAATACGGACGGTCGACGACGAACCGCCCAGAGCGGCACGCCGCGGGGTAGCAGCAGCCTTCGCAGGGTACTCGAAACCGACGACGCGAGGCGGCACAGCCTTGCCGTATGACACGTACGAACTCCGCCCTATAGGTCTCTCGTTGCGCGCGTGGCCTTTCCCCGCTTCCTCTTTCTTTCATTCTTTCGTAGGCTTATTCTATACTATTGACAACATGAACCACAGTGATAAACAGTACCATAGGAATGACCAACTCCCCCCCTCGGGCATCATGTAATTATACGTTGGCTTTCTTTTCTCTCCTCTCTCGCTCTTTTTGGATCAACAACGCTCGTGACGACTTTTTTACGACATAATTACAATGATATTCAGAGCAGTAATATTTACAACGTTTTCCGAATCCGTTGTAGGAACTCTACGAGCAAACGAACCCGGACACGTCGAACAGAAAAGAGTCTACATGTGCAGCAGACATGACAGGATTCTCGAACGCCGAGTCGTTTGGACTCGTCAAAAGTAAGCCTAGTCGCATCGATCAGAAATCGTCTTACTTTTTCTTCATAATGGTGCCTATACTCACTGCGGCGTTCGGAGGGCTCGCTGCTCCGCCAATGCTACGGAGAGAGGGGGGGGAGAGAGAGATCAGGGAACAGGGCTCCAACGATAAACGAGCTTCCCGCGCACGTACATGTTCAAAGGCCAAGACGTGAAGAAGAAGGTGTACCTCCCCGTTTCCTTGCACACTTGCGACAACGCTTCCAGGTCAAAGAATTCACCTGGCGGGGGGCGGGACGATGAGTAAATGGAGCGTGACGACATCGAGGTGGTCGAAAAGGAGACTTACCTATGGGCATTCCCCACAATCTTGTTATACGTAGACGAGGGACGAGCGGCCATTTCAACATGGTCGTGCTTTCGAACGAGGGTTGTGTCACTCACCCGATAATGGTCTGAGACAAGGAGAGAGGGGGAGGGGGAGGGAAGGGAGAAGGGCGGATATCAGTCCCGATGTACAGGCAATTCCAACGCATGCATTTGACCTACCTGGTGAAGCTGTGGAACACCTTCGGGTGCCGGCCAACGCTTTTTTAATTTTTATTTCATTCCACAAGCAGAACAGACAACGTTTGTCAACTCGCGAGTGGCACCTCTAGGATTTCCACACTCACCTCGAGGGAAGGCTGGTCAGACGCAATGGCAGCAAAGTGGTTGTTCCTGGGAACGACCGCGTGTCAACAATTTTCCTTTTGCCGCCGGAAAGCAAGAGGCAAGTGCAGGCGTACCATAAGAAGCGTTTCATATCTTCGCTCTGCTCGATACCAGCACTGTTTAAAAACAGGCAGAGAAATGAAACGTCAGCTCCGCGCCCGAGAGGTAACCCCAAAAGAACGCACAAGTGCTCTGCTTCACGCGCCCCATCACGCAAAGCCGCCTTGGCATCATTTTGGACAGCGTAATACTTTTGAGTGAACCCGACGCGGATGAGGAGGACGTCTGCCTGTCTAAACGTGACGCCCTGCTTCTTGGCGCACGCTTCGAGTTCTGCAACGCTGATCGGGTGGGTCGTCCAGGGATCGTAGGGCAGCGCCTTGCCGTCGGCGGTGTAGTAGTGGACAAGGTCAAGGAGGACGCCACGTCCGCAGATACCGTGTCTCGACCAGTCTAGAGGGGGGTGACACACACACGTAAAAAATGCCGTCAGTCCTTATAAACGTACGAGAGACAGTGGAAGAACAAACTGTGCATTCCAAGCTTCACACGGGCATGATCAATCTCGCTCGGACCGTGGATCTCCATTTCACCCTCTGAAAGTGATTCGGCGGGCGTGCTAGCAAATCGGCGATTTTTGTCGGGGAGAAGAGAGAGAGGGGATTGAACAATGAACGCGTTTAGAATCAAAGCTAGACGTACTTGTTATAGAACACATTGTAATCCCTCAATCCGTAATGCTTGAGACCGTCCCACTGCGAACCTGATTGCGTATTCTAGGAACATCCCAGGAAGACGTACAATGACTCTGTGTTTGAGGCAAACCGGCGTGGAGAGGGGTGAGGAGGACGTACAATGTGTATCACGTCGTCCCTGATCGGGATCGAAGGCGAGTCCTTGATAAACGTCGTAATCGACGGGATCTTGCGTCCAAAGACGGGCTACATAATATGATATCGACAACAATTCTCAGTCAAAACATCGCGCACGAACTCGGAACAAAACGCACCCTGGAAGGGAAATGAATTGGCCTACGGACCACACCACGGGCCCGTTCAAGTCAGCCGAGACCATCCAACGTCAACGTTTCACTGGCACCCGACGACGCACCAATTCAACGAGACCGTCCTCCCGGAGCTAGTATTCGTCCAAAGCGGCATGGTTCCAGCATAAGCAAGCAATTCAACAGCAAACGCCATCGCGGACGCAACGCACCGGACTTCCTCTCGCGCGGCCTTTTGCACGACATCCTCCGTCAACAGGTTGATCGTCCCCAACTCGTCGTCCTTACCCCACACCTCCCAAGCACATCCGTTGAACTCGTGAAACCTGGGCAGCTCATCAAATGATGGGAGGACCTTGGGCACGGTGCCAATCGCCTCGGCCGCGGGCGTTGTCTTGAGGGTGCCATTCGCCTCGAATGCGGGGATTGTCTTGGGGGTACCATTGGCCGGTGCGACAGCCTTCGGGAGCGCAGGCTGCTCCCTCTGACCGTTCCTCTGAGAGAACATACGCTTTACACGAGACGCCATGGTAAAGAGTGGGGTGAGGGGAGGATGGGCGTGGGTGGGTCAGAAGAACTATCACACCCCACAGCGGATATATAGCTGTAACGGTGTCATGTGTGCATACCGTGACTTGTACACATCGTGTTGGTACGGATTCAACTCGACAACTATCCATCGCCTAAGAACACATCTCTATATATGGTAACTTGGACTATCTACTATAAAGCTAGGAGATTCCGGTGTACATTCCCAGTACATCTTGTCTACGAATTCAGGGCTTGTCCAGCTCTCTCATGAAAAGTTAACTCTTCCTAGTGTAGTCGTCGTGCCTCAGTTCAGGGAGTCCGACACTACAATAGTCCCACCCACGATGCTTCAGTGAAACAGCCAGTGTTAGCCGACAGTAGCCGATAGTCATGACCACTACCCAGTTCGCAGAAGCAGATGTGGAAATTCGAACTGAACGGAAGAATAGAAGACAAAATTATAAATACACGGAAACGGGCACGACTACAACAATTAGGCGACATGCGGTGTATGGTATTCTCATCCTCTGATGAAAGGATGGGCGAGTGCTTCCTTGGGCGTCAGTCTACGCGATGGGTCGAGGGCAAGACATTTGTCCAGTAGGTCGACGAATGAGAGTAGAAGCTTCATTTCGTCGTCTTTGATCTTGACGGATGAGGGAGGCATCAGGCGGGAACGAAGGTCCCTCGAAGGCTTCGATACGTGGACTTTCCGTACAACGTTCTGGGCAAAAAGGTCAAATGACGCAACCAAAGGTGGGAGATACTCACGGCCCCAGTCACACGATCCGTCTCCACGCTCTCAAACCCACCCTGCTCATCGAAGTACATATCGCCAAATTTCGCTTTCTTGACCATTTTGGCGTTGAACCGACCCTTTAACTCCATCATGAGTAAAAGCATTTGATTATTTGAGCGTCCAGGAAAAAGGATTTTGCCAGTGTATAGTTCGTAAAGCGTGCATCCAATGGACCAGACATCAAGCGCCGGATCATACGGCACTCCGAGAACTAGAAATAGTACGTCAGATGCGGAACACAACCAATTCAGAGCAACGTACTAATTTCGGGGGCACGATAAAAGCGACTGACTAGGTAAGGAGTGATGTCATTCTCAGAGGCATCAGAGGCAGAACCCAAGTCGCACAGCTTCAGGACTGTCTTGTGCTCATTTACCTGCGGCGGCCATTAACGTACTGACAGGTGTCAAGCCATGGCAAAACTCACCAAGATGTTATCAGGTTTGATGTCCGCATGCATGATGTTAGTTTTCTTGAGCAAACTCAGGGCGAGGAAGAGCTGGTGTGCATAAGCTCTTACGGCCTTTATATTCAGGCCAACATCTTTGCCAAAGCGTTTCACAACGTCCCTGAGGTTCATGCTGTTTCACATCGTCAGGAATGGAAAAGGGGAAGCGGGCATCACACGGCAACGCACCTCATAGACTCAAAAACGAGACAAAGATGCCCGCGGTGTTCGAACGTTCTTTCTAAGCGAACAATATGTTTTTTATCGTCCGGATCGGCTTGCCTCAATTTATTCAGAATCTGGACTTCTTTCACACCAGCGCGGTACCTGTACGTGTCGTCAGTGCGGGAACCGTAGGAATTTGCAAGGAACACGGACATGGACTCTTGGCTCCTGATGATCTTAATTGCAACCTCTTTGCCGCTCTCACCAGCGTCTTGAAGGATGCGGGCTCTAACGACATTTGCAAACATTCCCTTTCCGAGAGACGAGAAAACTTGGTAACGACCACCGTCTAGTTGCTCACCAAGAATCACTTGATAGTAACCCTCTGAATCTGATGCGGAGTCTAGGGTTGTCGTAATTAGTGCTGGAGCAGCCGGTTTCTGCAAGGAAACATGAGCATAAAGTTGGTGCACCAGAAAACGAGCGATATACCACAACTTTCTTGACCTTCTTGACCCTTTGCATTTTCTCCGAGCTTGTTATTGCAAACATGTCGTCGACGTCGTCTTCATCATCTTCCTCGTCTATTTCCTCGACGTCGATAGCCATCGGTCCGCCATTGTATGTTCGCATACGCGCATCTTCACGGCGGTCCAAGCTAGGATCGTAATCAGCAGCAGAGATCTGTTCACCAGTCCCATCCTGTGCTTGTGCATTCGTACGTGCTTTTCCCTCATCTTCGTCTTTTGCCAGTTCAAACACACCCGGCTCGGGCGCCGGCGATGCTGAATCTCGTTTACCTTGGGAAAATAAAGATATAGAACATACATCAGACGAAGTCCCCATCAATACGAATTACCTACCTATCGACCCATTTCGCATTCTTGTCACCGACTCTCCCGATACAACGGGAGCGCCGACCGCACTGTGAGGCTGAGATGGTAGATCAGAAAAGGAATCAGGCTGAGGCGGTTGGACCGCACTACTTGGTGGTCCCGGGCTTGGGCTGATGCTCTGCGTGTTGCTCGTGATCCCGGCATACTTTGCAAGGATGGCCTGTCTCCGAGCACGTCGTGCTGCGCGGGACGCTTCCTCGGACGCTGTCACATCCATCTCGAGCTCGAGTTCAGGCTCTGGTTTGGGCTTGGACGATGTTGATCGTGGTGGTTCTACCTGTGGTGGTTCTGTCTGCATCCGATCTGAAGGGGTTCGGGAGGACAGTCTCGGTGTCGTGTGGGGTGATATCCTTGACGAAAAAAAAGTTTAAAAAAATCCGTGAGCCAACGAAAACAACGAGATAAGATCCATCTACTCACTCGCCTTCTTCTTTGTCTGAGTCAGCCCTCTGCGGCGGTGGGGGTGGACGTCCATTCGAGACAGCGGAGGAAGGTCCGTCGGTGGCAGCAGGCGTACGGCGCCGTTCGTCGTCTCTCCGCCGATGCTCCCTCTCGCGACCGTCGTGTCGATCCCGATCTCTACTATACTCGTGCGCCCTCCTCGAATCTCGTTCCTTGCCTCTTTCTCGGTCACGTTCGCGCTCTCGAGAACGGTACTCCCGTCTATCCCGACTCTCCCTTTTCCCTCGCTTCTCCTCCCGCCACCCACCCACTTCTCTCCCCCTCTGTCGCTTATGAGGCAGAGGGTTCGAATGCAGATGTGAAGGTGAACGGGAATGTCCATCCAACTCGTCATGGTGGTGTCCTTCCCATGATCGCTTTGCGCCTGCGGATACGTTAGTCATTGCTTCGAGCGAATAATTTGGTTGACGGGGCACCGCACGATCGGGATCGAAAACGGGAGACAAAAAATTGAAAAAAAGAAACGACAATGAAAAGAAAACGGGCTTGTTTAGAGGATGTGACAGACCCGGTGTTGCTCGCTGTGAAGGACGGAACAAAACCCACCAAATGCCCGGCCAAACCCAACTTACCCTTTCAGGCAGAGGTCCGTGCGCACAATAACATTCCATTTCCATGAAAAACATATAGAAGAGCAAACTATATGGTACTAAGGTACTGCACTTACAGTAAATTAAGCCAATGATCAGAAGGACGAAAGACCAGGGTATAGTCAAACCAAATAGCTCCTCAGGGTCATCCCTGCCTCCCCTTTCCTTTCGCCGCCTTCGCTGCACGAGTCCTCGGCGGGGGCGCATATGGTAACCTTTTCTCCTCCAAGCGATCTACCACCGCAGATGGAGCACCTGCTTTGTTCCCAGATCGCGTCCGACGAGGGCTGATTTGCTGTCCTTCTGTCCGTGCCTGTGTTGCCGCCATCGAGCGGGTGACCCTGGGCTGAAGAGGTGGAGCGTGAAGCAATGCACTGGCCATTCGTTCGATCCGATCTGCGTCATCATCGTCCGAGTCCGAGTCGCCTTCATTCTGGTCTCGATCCTGATCAGATTTGGATTCGTTCCCCTCCGGCGCATCACCCGCGCTAGTAGACCCCTCCCGAACAACACCCCACACCAAAGACGCATGGGTCTCCGCATCATCCGAATCTGACGGCTCGCCTTCAATCTCGATGTCTTGGAACCGGGGTAACTCCTGCATAACATCCCCATCTTCTTCCTCATCACTAATCTCATCATCCTCGTCGTACTCACCCTCGCTCTCTTTATCCTTGACCTCGACCTCGACACTTGCCTCAAGCAAACCCTCCACAGCCCTCTCGTCCTCAGACGTTTCCCGTATGGCCACCGAGACAGGTTCGACGTCTTTCTCGGCGTATCCTTTCCTTTGCCCTTCTTCAACGTGGATATCCTCTTCAACAGAAACAAGCACCTCTTTCACTTTCGCCTTTCGCCTACCTCCCTGGGGTTGGGGGTCGACGGAACGTGACCGTGCGCGAGTATTCCGATAAAATGCGTCCACCACACCACCTTGAGTTCTGGTCTCCTTCGCGTTGGACGGTCCCGGCTGCGCAGAAGCACCACGCACACGCGCACGTTGCACGTCGACGCGTTCCTGAGTCGTGACCAGCGTCTGCTGCGAACTTGGCGGGATGGTCGGTTTAAGTGTAGCCTCAGCCGCTTTCGTTGGTGCCGGGGCCGGTCTAGGTTCCTTCTCAGCGGAGCGAGGCGAGGCAATCAGTGTTGCTTGGGTAGAGAGAGGTGGACCATCCTGCTCAGGAACCGGACTGGCTTTTGGGGAAAATGGCACCGGAAAATCAGTGCTATCAAAATTAAACCCATGAGCTGACCGAACCAGCATGTTGTAAGAAACAAACACGCACTCTTGAACGTCGTTAAAGCCGAAACGCGATTCATCCTCGTATGCACGATCTCCAAAAAGATCGTTATCTTCGATTTCTTGCGATTCTCCCTGATCCGTGTCTTTCTCGCGCTCTGGACTTCCTTCACCGCGGCCCGCTTCGACACCCGATGCCTGTCTTTCGTTTGCTGGCGCCTCCGAAATACGCGCTCGCTTCGCCTGCGTCACTTGAATGTTGCGTTGACGGTGTGCATCAGGATAGACACGGTGGCGTTTGACACGCTGTGGTTCTTGGATAGCAATTTCTTGTATGTCATCGCCCTCTTCTTCGTCGAAGGTCGCGAGATCTTGTTCATGACGCGCGAGATAATCCAGCGCAGTTTGAACTGGCCGTCTTTCTCCACGGACTTGTTCCCGTCGTTCACGGTCCTGTCGCTGTGGCCCTCTCTCCTGTTCCTCCTGTTCCTGTGCTTGCTGTTCCTCTTCCTCCTCCTCCTCCTCCTCCTCCTCCTCGTCTTCTTCCTCCTCCTCGTCTTCTTCTTCTTCCTCTTCCTCCTCCATCAGTTCTCGTCTCAAATTCTGGTGATCATGCCTACGTGGATCATGACCCAAATGATGTCCCACGTCTTTCAATCGCTGCAGGTAATAATCAATGCGCGCGTCCATTATCTGCGAATTCATCTTGTAATGCTCCCGCCACGAATGAAACGTATGTCGTCTTGCCCATGCCCAGGACTGGTCTTCTGTTTGGCCCTGTAAACCCATTGTATGAGAGAGATGCGCGTTGACAGTGGTGCCACCACTCAGGGTATTAGAATGCACGAAACACCACGTACCAAACGCTCGAGATCCTTGTATGCGCTATTGCCCATGCGTCCGTCTCGTGTCGGGCATCGCGTCGCGATATAATACGCAAGATGATCCCTATCCTCTTCCGTGAACGGGATGCGTCTATAGCACGAAACACGAAACACAACACGCGTCAGCCAAACCCGCACCTGAGCCCTCACCCAAAGAAAAAGCACATCCATCCAACAACACAAAATTGCAAGACACACTCACGCCCTTCTCGCGCCCCCTTGTCCCGCTGGCGCGCGACCCGGCATCCCCTGTTTGATAGACCCGAGATGACGGTACGTTCCTGCGCGAATACAGGCTTGAACGAACCCGCGGGGTTCGACGTATAGCGAGAGACGGTACATTTCGGTGGAGGAGTAGTACCGGCGACGGAAGAAGGCGATATCTTGCTGTTCGTCGACGAGGAGGACGTTAGCGAGGCGTTCGTGGGTCACAATTTGGCCGCCGTGTCGCTGCACAAGGGGGTTAAGTAGGTGACAATGGCGATTGGGCGATTGGATGCGAGAAGACGAACAGACCTCGACGTCCCGGATGATCTGACCCCGTCCCTGCGTCACACTTTTATGAAAGCAAAATTTGACTGGGGCACCATCTTTGACAAAGAGCGCGTCGCCGTCGCGTGCTCTATTGGCCATGATGAAGAAGAAAGAACAACTGAGGCTGAAATTTTGAACCCCGAATCGTGGTTAGGGTTAAGGTGATCTCATCCCTAACCTAACCTAACAATGACCCCTGTGATATCTAGTCCTCATCCTCACCCACTTCCTGGTCGATCGTCTCTCCCTCCGTATAATAACTAGGAAAACTCGCAACCAAACTCTCGATGCACCAACAAGACTCCCTCGGATGCTTCTTATCACCTCGCTCTGGCACCATCTGCACCCATATCCCACAAAGTCCCACCCCAATCAACAACCGCCTCGCCACTTCCCCATCCACCAAAATCGTCACGTCATCGCGGTACGGATCCCACGCGTCCTCCCCCCCGTGCTCGACCTCGCCGACGTTCACCCCCTCTGGTCTTACCTCCGCAACAACAGCCCCCTTTGACCCAGGCAGAATCACCGGCCTCGGAAAATCTACTGTCTCCTCAGATGCATTCCCCACCCATGGACTCATCACCACCTTGAAAAACTTCTCAGCCAACCCCTCTTCCACAACCGACGCCTTTCGAGTTCCATTCCCTGTCGCGGTCCCATCTGGATGCGCCACCGGTGAGATCACATCCCGAATCCGCCGCGTCGAAGATTCGACGATACCCGTCGTCATTGTCAACGGAAACACAGTCGGGCCAAGAAGCTGCATCAACCACGGCACAGACACGTCCGTCCACGACGCCGTCGTATACTCCTCTGCTCGTATAGCCGCCGTCCATGGGTCGCCCGCAATAGGTATCGTCGTCACCGGAACCTCGTGATCTGTGTCTAGATTATCCTCCATCACTTGTCTCGCAGTGATCGAGTCCAAAACGACAGTTGACGGGACGACTTCGATATCATGTTCCTTGAGCTCCGTTTCGAATGATGCAGAGCTGGTATCGCTTGGGGGAGAGGTACCGTTTGTCTGGGTATTATCGACATCTGCAGGTGAAAGGGTGGCCGAAATTTGGATGCTCAGACTACCTTTGGTGCCCCAACATTCCTTGCAGGCAAGGTCGAAATGTCCAGGAAGGATTTGCCCGAGTTTGGCGGTGAGTGGTAATTCTTTTTGGGCGAACGCAGCGACGGAGAGTGCTCGCTTGAGATTGTCTAGGTGTTCTGTGGAGTCGGCGAATACCCCGTTTCGAAGCATGAAGCGTAGGAAGAAATGCAGCACAGTGGGTGCGATGAACAAGTTTTTCTCCGTCCTGTCAACTGGTCAGACAAGATTGTGATTATGTAGACGAAACACACCAACCATATCAAACCCGTGTTGCGCATGTATGATGAGAGAAACACCCTGATCGTCTTTTCCGTGTCATCCAGGAAGGCACGCAGTCGCCGTGCCTCTACTGTCGACCCGTCCGGAGTCGGTTCGAGCTGTTTTCCGGGAAGCGCACTTTGTTCGAGACAATCCTGGACGACGACTTTGGTTTGTTTTGCTCTCGGCACATCGCCTTCATCGTCGGATGCTTCGTTACCATTGTTGGGACCGTCGACTTGGCCTTTTCGGTTATTTTTGACTCTTTTGTATATCGGAATGCTGGATATCAATCCAATGTAGAGACGGAACTGTAGACAGCGTCATAGAGAGTCAGATCACACTGAACATGCCTACCTGATCCCACATCAACCTGGCGCCCAGCGCTACCTCGGGCCAAGTCCGTCCGACTCTGAACTCATCTGCTGCCATACACACGCGATCCTCAAAGCTCGTGCGACTATCCGAGACACCCGACAAATCAAAACCCCATTCCCAAGCGATCAATATGAAATGTATGTCCTAAAAAATCGAGGGACGCACCTATCAAACGATGTCTGGCTCATCGCGCGCAAGGCCTCGCCCTCCTCCCACTCCTCCCACCACGGTATCAACCTTCCCTCTGCATCCATCGCATTCCCCGCATTGCGTCGTCTCCGTTTCGCCTTGCGTTTCTGGGAAGCCTCTTCTTCATTGAGTACCTTGACCGTCGGCATCCCTACCCACGCGTCGACTTCGACCGCATCCCCCGATGGGTCCGTGACGCGCCGATACCCCGCCGGCACGAACGCGCTAAAAGGCACGATCGTCACGTCCTCGGGCGGGGCAGGGAACGGCGGAAACCTGTACAGCTGTTCGTCGGCATGCACCAACACGGTCCCATGCGTCGTCGAGGACATCGCGGTGGTTGATCGTGATGACTCGGAATCAAGCTTCAAGCTCACGAATACACCCAATTGCCGTACTTCCTGACTCGGACCTCCGAGCGTACGTATACGGGGCTGATGTAATCAGCTGAGCGTCTTCCCGTTCCCCTGACTCCCCAGCGCGTTGAAATCGTGGACCTCATGCGTAAAGCGAAGCGCCCCCCACCGTGACCCCCACCTTTTCACCCCAATGACGTTCAGACTCCTCATGACGAAGAAAGATCCCCGCAGTACCGACTTTATCATCCTCGTCGACCACGCCCACGCCGATACCACCGCCAGCGGTATCCTTGCTAACCCACCCGTCTATACCTCTGACACGACCCAGTACAGTCATCCCCGCAACGGCAGTCGTGCTACGACTACCATCACACGCACTGATCCCACCGGCGATCGCTTTCAAGTCGGCATCATCGACTGGCCAGTACGTCCACATGATCGCGCACAACTCGTTGTAGGCACGAGGAACGTGCAGATGGCCAAATCCGGGCTGTACACGTCGTAGGTCCCATCCCCGTTCCTGCTTTCGTCGTTGACACGTGGCTATCCCCCCTTCCTTGACTGGACACAATGATGCAGCCCAGAGCGCTTTACAGCTTCAGATGGTCACGAGTATGAATGGCAAATCCAAGACGCTCGTCCACAGGTAAGTTCACTTCTACCCGTCCCTCTGCTGAGGTTTCGATCCCACATTGACTTGCATACCCCATCACAGCTCGTCCCCCTCCGAACCTACAGCCATACCTCTACAACATCTACTGCTTATGTCGCCACCTTCCTCCAATCCCAATCCGGTTTCTTTCGACGTAAACACACCTCATCTCTCTTTATCTCCCCAGATGGATCTCACATCCTCGATGACATTATTGTCACATTCATCTACTTCGAAAGTAGATGGCGGGACAAGGAAAATATCAAGTCCCGTACGAGTTTGTCTGGTCCCATGTTGTAACCATCTCTTACCCTTTTTCAATTTTGGTCTCGATCTCTTGGATACCATACACATGTATACTAATGGGCATAGATTGTACTGTCATAGGCTATAATATGACACGACAACTATACAAATCGTCTCGCAACCTCCCTACGAAACTGTCTTCTCCCAATCTTGTTCTCCAGCTCCTGGGCTTCCACATCCCCCAGTAACGCCTGTAAAAAGTCATGGTGATCGTCAGGAAGCCCCTTCCCATCGTCATTTCCTCCCTCTCCCTCCGCCTCCCAGAGTTCCTCATCCACAGCACGTCCTTCCTCTTCCTCTTCATCATCCCCGTCCCCGTCCCCTTCCCCCCCCTCTCCATCTCCTTTCATCTCCTCCCCTTCCTCAGAATGGCTTGCTGACTCCGACTGGTGTTTCCACATTGCTGCCCTACTTGTCTCAGGCGGCGAATACTCCGATCCTTCTTCATCCTCTGATGCCACCACATACTTTAACAGTGTCCCTTTCTGTTCCATCCCGTCTCCATCTCCGTCCCCTATCCCCTGCCGTCCTGCCCCCCTCTCTCGATGTCCCACTCCGTTCCTCCCTCGCGGCTCCTCATGTCGGCCCTTCACCCTTTTCTCAATTTCCCTCTCCCCAAACTCCTCTGCAGCCTCCCTCATCCCTCTCAACACCTCATCTGCCTCCCTCAAGCTCCGCACTCGCGTGTACACCGCTTCCACCACACCCAGTGCTAACCCGTGGTTTGCAGACATGTGTGCGAGAATCGAAGCGAGGCCGTGCGAGGCCGTGAGGGGGACGTCGGGGCGATGCGGGGAAATCGAGAGCGAGGACGATGTGGGGATAGCATTGGGGTGAGAAGCAGAGGCATCGGTGTCGGTAGCAACGGCAGTAATGGAGCGCGCTGGGGAGGTGAACATAAACCGAGGTGACGAGGTCCCCCCGAGCGAAGGCGTCCATGCATGCCTCCGGATATCAGCATATACGGGGGAAGAGGCGCCCCACCTAAGTGGCGATCCCGATTTCAACGCCGGGCCTGGAGCTGAGGGAACACCCTCGGGCTCATCGATCAACCAAGGCGCCAGACACGCAAACGCAGGGAGTGACTGGCGCGATGGCCTCGTGGGGATCGATGCATCTGCTGAGGAACGCGAGTGCGATTGCGCGGAGGTGGACGAACGGGACATGGCGACGAGGTCGACGCTGGGCACTGGTCTATGTTCGCGCGCGCGTCCATGCTCGTGTTCGTGTCCGATGGTTTGCCGTCGGATGTGGCTCAGTGCTGGATGGCGCGCTGCCTTTGTCCGTGATCGTGGGCGGAGACCAGCCTCCCGAGCTGAGGGCTCAGGCCGGAAAGGGGATCGCGTCGAGGCACGCGGTGGAGGGAATTTAAGTGCTTTGGAATTCGGGATAAGACCAGAGAGTGGCGTGGGTGGTGCAGTGGGTGCAGTCCGTACAATGCGCTTGACCGGGGAAGCGCCATTCCGGGTCGTATCTTCGCGTCGCGAGCTCTCCACTCGAGGGGCCATCCCGCGACGCGACCCGGCTAAAAACAAGGCTGCGGCGGTGCGTCGATTGGGCAGCGGCCCATCGAGCGACCGGGGGACTTGCTCAAACGGGTGGCATGGCTTTCCTTGTTCTCGTTTGCCCATAGCCACACTCTCCAGAGGATCCTCGGAGTGAGGCTGGGGCTGACTAAATGCGTGGTGAGCGTTGACCTCGACAGCTGGTCTGCTTTCCGTCTTTTGTTTGGTGGTACGACCACGAAGGGGAGGCCATCGCGCTTTGTCCTCCTCTTCTTCTTCCCCGTCTTCCTCTCTGTGAGTAAGTGCACGCGGTACATGGCCTTTTCGATCGACCAAGACATGGCCATGGAACGAGTCCACAATGCGCGGCGGTGCACGCTGGTATACGGTATTAGTAACAGGGGCACCCCCAACATTGACGGCAGCAGGGTCCCTCCTGGGCGACGGTGGCTCCGAAGCAAATACCACCGACGATGCGCGAGGTCGCTCTTTGCGTTTCACGGCACGCGGTGGGCTGCAAAGCCCAGGTTCACCGTCCGTCGGTGGTGAGGCTAGTTGGTTGGGCGACGATGGGATTTCGAGTGTGCCGTTCCGTGTTTGGAAGGCGGGGAGGTCGAGAGGAGACTTATTGGTCGCATCAGTGCTCGAATTGTTCGTGGAACATGGTGGGGAGGACGGCCCGACATCGGCGGGTTCGGGTTCGCCGGGGTGTACCCGCGAGAGCGATTCTTGAGGTTTGCATGGGCACTTTGATATCATTTCTGACCTCGACGAGTTTGAGCTTGCGTGTTGTGCAGCCGCATTCTGCTCTGTGTGCGTCTCACTGGAGAGTATACGTTAAGCCAATGCCACCCCCACACAAGACATGGACATGCCTACTAGAGACCCTCTCCTCCACCTCGAGCTTGGCGCGCTTCGCACTCCGTCCGGGCATCTCGATTGGAACCGGCTCAGCAGCCCTTTTCTGCCCCTCCGTGGGCTTGATGTTGTGTTTCCTTTGGTATTGGAGGATGCGCCTATCGAACGCGTCCGCGTTCTTGACATAGCGTTCGCGCCAGGACTGCCACGTGTGGTGGACAGACCACGGCCATCTGTTACGTTCCTACATGGGCAATCAAGTTGACTTCAAACAGGACGTAGAAGGACGTACGTTGGCGACCAAGCGCTGGAATATCGTTCGGCCGCTGCGGCCCTGCTTGGATGGACAATGCCTTGCAAGATACTTTTCTAGGAAACTGTCGTGGTTTGCGGTGAACTCGACGCGGACGCTGTGGGTTTTGAATGAGCTGGTAGTGGCATGAAAGAGGAAGGAGATACGTACCGTTTGGAGTCAGGCATGGTTTTTGGAAACCCGGCGCGGCGCAGGCGCGTCGTCGTATGTCGCGTCGGTCACGCGTTTGAATTTTCCCACAGCTTTCGAGGTTGTCATCGTCCGCGAAAGAGCGGGGGGGTCGTTCCAGCACGCTTCAAACGTTCTCCCGCCATCGAATTACGTGCGGCGCTGGGGTGGGATACACTATCTGATCTGTTTTCTGAGCATCACGATAGGGTGTATGATGATTACACAGCGGTCAAGCAGCTGCGACTTTGGTCCCCGCACCATCACCGCGCCCCACGCATCCAAGTCCGCTCTCTCTCCGACTCCGTGTTCATCTTGCCGTATAACAGTGAGGAAAACACCCACACCACCATCCTTGGCAGTGACTCCCCCAACTGCCTCAAAAGCGTTTCAACCAATGGGCGGAGTACGATGGGCCCCGTATAGGATCCTTACGCCGTAAACATGGTGCGCGTTGTTGTCGCTTCGATGCCAATCTCCTACCCCCGTTCCGTTACGTGGCTCTAGGTAGTGGCGCCGCCGTCACGACTCGTCTGCCCTTGGCACCGTTCTTCCAAGAGCATGTTCTACCTACCATTGTGGCAGCTCAGGGTCGACGCATTTTGGCTGCCGTTGTCATTGTGGTCCTCGGATTCTTAGAAGGCGCAGTCGTTGCAACCAACTTGATCGATGAGTCGATGACCGCTTTTTCTCCACGATCGTATCCTTGCCAACCGAGTTTCAAGCGGCGGCGAGCTTGACATCACTAATCTGAAGTGTTTAGCGACTCATGAGAGGATCTGATCGTACCCTCTAAAAGTGTCAATTTACAGGGCCAGTGCTATGTGGTGTGAAACTCCACCCCGTGGAGCCGTATTGCGGCGTGCTACGATAGGGGGGATTTTGCAACCTGGCTGGTCCTCCCGCCCTCGGTCAACCTGCCAGACCCCACGTAAAAATGTTCATGTCCGCTGACAGGTGGAATGGAACCTGTCTGATCAAGCGCAATAGGCCATCCGATGCCTTCCGTGATGCACACCCCTCCCACCGCCAAGTCCTGAGGCTCCACACGGATTTGATGAAAGCTCCAGTCGCATCTTGAAGCCCATGATTGGCCCTGCATGGTGCTCGAGTGTACGGCCGCAAGAGGCATGTAATTCAAGGTGGGTGACTGATGGCCGAAACGCCGACCATCGGCGTTGAGGGTTACCGCGCCGAGCTTTCTAGAAAACTCGTCCGCTCCCATTGTTATTCCGTCACCGTCACCTCGGATGAATGATAATCGATAATCCACCAAACCACTCCTTGTCGTAATGTCCGTGTCCGCTGACGGGCGGGACTGTTTCTCACTGGTAGAACGCAATGGCTAGGTGCCTCTTGTTCGTGCACGGCTTTGGCCCCTGGCCACAATCAGGCCTGAAGCCTAGTGCCTCGACAACCGAGTTGATGGCAACTCTTCTTGTATCTGCCAGGCAACCTCGCGTTCAGATTTTGGAAGATACGGCTTTAAGGGACATTGTACAGTCCTTCAATGAATCCTAGTGCTCATGAGTCCGTGCTTCGTCCGCCTCTGTCTCCCTCCTCGCCATTGATGAAGCGAGCCGCAGACACCCTAGTATGGCTCGAGAGTCGAGACGCACTAAACGGTCCGCGGGGGGTGGTTTGTGAGAGAACATACTAGCTGGGGTCATAAGACACGTATTACAGTAACCTTCGACACCAGCATCCGCGGTGGCCATAATCCGGATAGCCTCTGCATCCGCTTCGGCAGTGAGGCGGATGGCTTCTACCTGCGCGAGAGCTTCAATCTTCGTACGTTCAGCTTGGGCTTTCGCAGCTGTGATAACACCGTAAGCCTCAGAATCTGCTTGTGCCTTTAGATAGCTATGTCAAGCATATCGTTCCCCAGCAAATTCCTTGGAATATACATTGCGTGCTTGCGCTTTGATGCGTGCGACCGCCAATGCGCCCTCCTCCTGTCTTACCTTGTTCGAGTTTTCCCTGTCGACGTACTGCGACAGGGCTGGGGTTAACAAGGCAATGAGGAACGGAGAAAGGTGACTTACAGCAGTTTCCACTTGTGCCTGAAGTGCCCTGGTAGTAAGTTTATCCATCGTAGACGCGATCTCGCCCTTGAATTGCCTGTCAATGACAGCTGTGGATGATTCTATGAATGTCTCGATTACGACGAAACTGAAAACACACCAAGGTCCTTCAGCACGATCCCATACTCTAATGCAGCTTCGTGCATCTCGTCCATTGCACGAGTCCGTAAAGTGTCAAGGAAAGCAAATGAAGGGTCTGTTCCATCGTCGAGATTGTCTGGCCAAAGTGAATGTTATTTGACCATCGAACTGTAGTCGACTGTTTGAAACGTCAAGTAAACATGTGGTATGAAACGAAATATCACGTACGATGTGTTGCCAACGATTTGCGTCAAAATTGATTGGGTCTTGTCACGGAGCGCGTCATATGGTGTTGAATACCCGTGAGTTGTAAGCTCCACCCTATATCAGGATCAGCATATCAGTAAGGATATAGTCGAACTCAC
>JBBPQE010000063.1:0-70095 GCA_038092335.1 Boletus vinaceobasis
GTGAAGGCAGAAACGACTTTGTCGCCATGGCTGTCACCACGTGCGTATTCTCCACTCCCCCTCCCCCTCCCCCCTCTCCCATCATACCCCACAACCATGACACTCACCGATGCTGCCCGCGCCCCCACTTCATAGCGACGTCCCCACTGCCATTTCGCCCTGTGGCATGTGCCGCCAGGTGCTCCGCGAGTTCTGTCACCTCGACACCCCCATCCTCCTTGTCCCCGCCGATTATCCTCAAAAGCCACCAGAGGGAGAAGAGGGTCAACCAACACCAACGCAGGATGGAGTGAAGATGGAGACGGTTGGGGGGTTATTGCCATTGAGCTTTGGGCCGGAGGAGTTGGAGCGACCGAGGCTCCCTGCGGATGGCATTGGGAAGTGAACGCGAGGATAGGCGTGACTTACCAGCTGGGATGACGCCAATGATTCTTTTTACAGTGATACCATGATAAATTGGTTATAAGCATGTCGGGAACGAGCTCACGTCGGTCGTCGTAGTCGGTTCTTTCGCTGCGGGCTTGGAGAGTACGAACGCCGACGGTTTGCCTCGCGCCACCTCTTTTAGGATGGTCTGGTCACCAGATAGTCGGCGGACCCCGAATTGTCGACTGAACTTGCCACAACTCTGAGTCTGTGCCCCATGATCTGCGTCTTACTAGAAAGCTGTTGTCGTACAGGATGAGTACTATGAGTACTTGCTATGATGTCGTTACATAGGGTGAGTACTGGCCTCCAAAAGCAACATTTTGGACTGATATTCGTAGAAGCTCGATTCGATATATCTCAAGTCGCCAGCCTGACTTGTCATATAGGCGCGTACGTCGTTCTTCGCTTTACATTCTCACTTGAGCTTCCATAATTCGTCGGGTTCCACCTCTGGTGTATTCACAGGCTCTCAGGTAGGTGGAATCTTCGATTGCTGTTGTAAGTTGACATTGAATTCAACTCTGTTTGCCCTACTCCTTCCAGCTTTTCACCAACACTTCAGTCAGGGATTGTCATTGGTATGGTTCAAATTGGCATCGTTACTGCCTTCTGAACTGCAGCCGCATCAGGAGAAAGCAGTGGTTAAGTACGTTGCGTTTCTGAAGGCTTTCGCGAGCCTATGCAAGGGCTTAGCGCGAACTCTGGTTGGACCGGAGCACCCTTGTGCAGCGCTTTCCCTGAAATTCCTGCTCATTGAGCACTCATTGAGTGCTTGGGGAATCCTGATGCGGGTACGGGGGGAGGCGGAAGTGGAGGAGGCTTCCAACACCAAGGGTTGTGAGGCGCACGAGATCCGCCACGGTGGACGTAAATTTTCTCTCTTTCGCTACAAAAGAAAGACGACTCACCGGATAGTACGGTGGTGGACTTGGTTCCCACTCATTTACGGCGCCAATACCCAGGACTTCTTCCTTTGTAAGTGCCCGTGGGGGTGGCGCCAGTGCCGCAGTCCTTTCCCTTTGTGTTTGGTCTGAAGATGTGGCCGGCTGTCCTTCGACATCTCGGACTTGGCATCTCCGGGGTGCCGCGGAACTGCAAAGGCAGCAGCAGCAACACAATGTTAGCAGGCCCGCTACACCGACTGTACGAACCATGAACTCGCTTTTGTGAGAGCACGTGCTAAAACGAAGGACAAACCGAGTATAATCCAGAGATGCCAGCTATAACTAGGGGGCTCGTCGGTGGATTGACTTGGACTCGGAGGCTGGGCATGCACGCTTCGTGGGATCACGGTGAGGAGGACGGTAAGTACGGTGAAGAAGACGGGAACGTTCGCAGACGGGCGTAGAGAGGGGGGCATGTCTGTTGGTTCCGTACAAGTTGCGTTGGTGTACTCTGGCATATGTGATCCTCAAATCTCCTATTCACCCCTTTTCTGTCAGCATGTCCTGCCGTTCTGGGTATGACTTACCAAACTTTCTGTATGGGAGAGGTTGCGCCACCTGCCGAGTCCGCCTCAACTTCCAAAGCCTCAGAGCAGTTTGAACTTGAACTCAACGAGTCGACTTCGAACATGCTCCGGGCCGTCTTTGCGTCCGTTTCCCAATGTCCCTGCGCCCGTCCTCCTCGTTCTTTTCGCCGTGACCACCCAACGGAGCGTCGTGCAAGCCCGGCACTCTACTTTGACATCATGTGGGCGTCTTCATTTACTATCTTGTCCGGAGAGAAGCTCGGCGCAAACGTCGACAAATACGACTTTTGTGGACGAGGTGGCGGTGGTACAAGCGTTCACAGCTGGAAGTAACAACTTTGTAAGTGTGCTCGTCATGTATCTCGACGACATTGCTTTTCGTGCACGAATGGGTCTGAGCTTTTTTTCATCTTTTTTTCGAGCAGGAACTGGCGATCGCTGTGGCGATTGCAGTGTATGGCGTTGGTTCTGATCAGGCGCTGGCAGCGATAATTGGACCGTTGGTGGAAGCGCCGGTGTTACTTGCTTTGACGCGGGTAGCGCAGTTTCTCCTGATGCGGCTGGAATGGGACGGTGATCGTGATCGTGATCAGACGATGCTGGTGGACAAGGAACAGGGAAATATCTTGGAGATCAAGCTTTCAAGACTGAGCAGGCAATGGTCGACACCAAGCCGCCTTGGATCTAGAACGTGCGTTGGTAAATGGTCCCGAGGGTGGCTCGCGCGGAGGTGCAAGCGCTGCTTTCACCTTGAAGAGCGCAGGCAACCACCTCGCGTCGTGCATGATGTTATTGCACGAGTCTAGGTTTAGGAATCCGACCATCTTGTGACGCATGTCTTGCCAGCGGGTCTATACCTTGACGCTCGGCTCAATCTACCATCTTCTATGCGGGTCCGAACGTTCTTATCAATTTCGATCATCTCTGGGTTGGAAACGTCGCTTTCGAAGTTATCCTCTGATAATCGTCTCATGCTTGAGTGAAACGTTGATAACGTCTTTTATTTGACGAACGGAGGAAACGAGAACGTACGGTTCAACTCCTACATACCGTTCTTCCTGACCCCACCCCATCTTCTAAATGTACCTGCTCGCCGCTGGTACACAAGGAGAATCTCCGGAAATAATCGTTGAAAAGGGGATCTTTCTGCCGAAAAACAGCTCGGAGGACTAATCGAGAAGAAATTGGTGAGAAATTGGCGAATATTTCGTTTTTGACGACTTCTGACCAGACACACTGTACCTGGCCAGACATTTCATCTCACCTCGCCTTCGCCTTCCTCACATTTGTCACTTTCTACTTCGTCCTCCGCCAATCCATCGTCCAGTTGACTGGCCTCCGATTCAAAATATCTACTATATGCGATCCCGACCCCGCCTCGCATATACCAAGAACCGACATGCTCTGCAGCGTGGTCATCTTCTTCCGCGGCCTTATGGATCCAGCCTGCTGTCCCCTCCTTGCCGCACTTTTCTCTGTCGTCGGTGTCATGCCTTGATCCGCCCGCGATCGCCGTTCATTTCCCCTCCGCGTGCCCACAGGCACTCCATCCATCCGGCCCAGCACCACTCCGATCCCAAGCCTGCCCTCGGAAATCAACCAAGGCAATGCTGACGCCCTCCTCTTTGGCATCCTCTGCTACGTCCTTCCCACCACCCGCTTACTTTCCTTTGCCCCTCGGCCCTCTGTGACCGCCACCTGACAAGGCTTTCCCCTCTCGTCACCCTCGCCATCCCTTTACACAAAATCATTCGTCCTCCTACGCGCTATGTCCAATCGGGTCGCCTTGTCATTGTGACCACCCTCGCGTTCGCCTTCGTTGTCTCCACGCGGTCTGTGTTCTCGCAGACAACGCCATGCTGCGAACAATGTTCATCCCGGTTATGAACGTACTTTATTTGGCAACTACGTCCTTGGCGAACGGCGTGCTCGAGTTTCTCAAGTGGGATTTGATCCTCGGCGCCAGCTCAGTCTTACTTGTGACGTTCTAAATGGCGGACAATGTGCTCGATCTCGCTGGGATCCTTGTTTGGTATAGCATCGCGATCTCGCTCTTGGTCCTGTTGCTGTCATTGCGGGTATGTTCTTGTGGCGGGAAAGACGACTCAACTGACAGTCAGGCGGAGAAGGTCCCACAAAGGATGGAATAAAACTTCAATGAAGTGTATCTCGTGCATGTAAGCCATTTGATACCTGTGTAAGCGATACTGTACGACAGGTGAGCGTGTCAGAGAAACATCAGTGAACAACGTGTGCTAACGCAGTACGGCGTCCCGGTGCTGTTGGTCCCGCTGTCCCGAGTTCGAACTTTACACGCTAAATTTCTCAAGAACGGTCGCTCGGTGCGCTCGACCGCAATAGTATTACAGAAAATAAACCAAAAAAGGAGAGCCCAATCTGAGACGTACGAGACTCATCGCAACGCTCACCGCTTCCCATTCACCTTACCTTTGCACCCATTGCAGCATCTCCATCCGGGACGCAGTTCCAAAGGTATCATCCCTCTGGTAGAAGTCTCTTCGAATGGCGACGCATCGAGGGAAAAGCGGCCATCCATCTTTGCCCAATTAGGTAATATGCGGCACTTCCCATTGGTGTCCATCGTTGTTCGGATCCGTCACCTCCCAAACTATCAGTCGTGCTTCACTCATCTTTAAGCTTTCTGAACCACTCCGTCAATGAAGACCTTCCTCAAGAAACAAATCAAACGCTTCCGATCCCCCATCACCAGTAGAGCTTCGTCTCCGGTGCCTCCCCAGCATCCCGATGTACCCAACCTGCAACCCAGCGCAGTCCCTAGCGGCTCGGAGATCCTCCCGACTCAAGCCGAAGACACCGGTGTTCTCGCTTTTAGGACAGACTCAGATAAGCCTGAGGAACAGGTCATGGACCCTGTCCCTCTCGAACGACACCCCGACAGCTCGAGTGCTGCCAAAGTCCCCAGCGACTCGGAGATCCTCCCGACTCAAGCCGAAGACGCTGGTGTTCTCGCTTTGGGGACAGGCTCAGATAAGCCTGAGGAACATGTCACGGACCCCGTCCTTCTCGAACGACACCCCGACAGCTCGAGTGCTGCCAACATACAGACGAAACCTCTGGACGTTGCCCATTTCATGCAAGACGTTGACCCAGATCTTATGGAGAAATTTGGACGATTTAGAATTCTCCTTATTGGCAGGGCGAATGCTGGCAAGACGACCATCCTTCAGAGAATATGCAACTCGACAGAACATCCGGAGGTCTACAACGATCAAGGGAAAAAGGTACGATTAACCAAACTAGGATATCCTGGAAGCTGATGTGATCGGCATGTGATCAGGTTGATTTTGTGATCGAGGGGTCCAGGGAGGTGAGCGTCTAGCTGCATTGGTGTCGTGGTAGTCCCTTTACTACCTGTCTCGTCTTTCACAGCGCGGACTCCACGATATCAATCATGAGGTGGTTTTCAAAAGCAACAAGAAATTTGTCTTCCATGACTCTCCTGGTTTTGAGGCTGGCCGTGAGGATGAGTTTGAGACAATGAAGGTCTTCATTGCAAAGCGTGCCAGTTCAACTTTCCTTACGAAGCGCATCCATGCCATATGGTGAGTGAACATATTGCCCTAGGTCCTGACAACTTGAATATGAGTAGGTACTGTATCCCAATGGATCTACATCATCGTGCTGTCACTGTTGCAGAGGAAAGGTTCTTCTGTGAATGTGACACCAGCAAAGGTAATGAGTTCTCCATAATACTTACTGAGCTCATTGGTTTTGGGACTAGTGCCAGTTGTGGTGCTATTCACTAAATGGGATGCACTTGTGACACAGGCATTGCAGCTTGAAGACCTGGCACTTCCTGCAGAAGATCAACTTATGAGGCAGAGGGAGCATGCTGATGAGATTTTTGCTGAGAGAGGTGTATGGGGGGATCTGTGCAATATGGTGTTTCCTCCACAGGGATATGTAAAACTGGAAAGTTTGTGCACATATACTCTCATTCCTGTTCCATTCTATTGATTATTTTATCAGAGATGGATACATCTGACACAGGATGTAACCTATTGTTGGAAAAGACTGCAGCTGTATTAAATGATGCATCATTGCAGATGTTGTTGATTACAGCACAAGAAAAGAATATCCTGCTATGCATAGAGTATGCAGTCAAACAGTGAGTGAAACTGTGTTTGAATGTACAAGATATGTGTATTGATCCTATAAAGTGCCTTGGTTCCTTATGCTGGATCTGGAGAAGATCTTGATCTGGGTGAGGCACTGGCAAGTTGGTTTCCACATGCACAGGTAAAGTTTTAATAAATCAGTCAAATATTTATTGAGATAATCATATGGTTGACTGATATTAATGCATCATTAGGTAAATATCATGACATAAATTTGAAAAGAGAGTACTGACTATTTGTTTTACTCTGTCTATGAAGAGAGTATGTAATATATTATGCATTAAAGTATGATGAACTTACATGTTTAATTATACTCATAGTATGTGAGTGGTGTATCAAATCAAATCAAAAGCATGTCTTTTAACCTCTTCTGCTGCTCTGGCACAAATAGCAGGTAAGCAATATTACAGACAATGGAAAAAGAGTTACTGATAAATTTGTGTAAATTCAAAGGGAGTAAGTCACACAAATGCATGCAAATCAGCATATTAGTAATGTAAATTGTGCTCTTTTTCTGCTGTTAGGCAGTAAGTGCTTTGAAATATAGTGAGAGTGAGGCTAATGGATTGCTGTTTGTTTCCATATAATATGGCAGGGAGTAAGTAATCTGATTACAACTGGAATCCATACAACTAAGGGTTGATTTCCATTCCCATATGTAACCATCATTGGATATAAAGAAAGTAAGTGGGGTGTGGATGAAATACATAGTTTTATTGACAACTCTGTGTTCTGGACAACTGCTAACTCAATGATAGTTTGTAGGTGGTTGGTTGTGTATTTGAGGTTAGGTATTAATAATGTGGATGTGTGTGGTGCTTTCCATCAATAGTATGTAAGTGCTCTATATGAAAATAAATTCACAACACTCCTGATGACCATTCCTCATGCTGCTCTCCCATTGATAGTGGGTAAGTGGCCAGGTGTGGATTTGAAATGGGAGTGCTGCTGATGACTATGCCTCCTGCTGCTCTCCTATTGATAGGAAGTAAGTGGTCAGATGTGAATTGAAATGAAAATGCTACTAATGACTATCCCTTCTGCTGCTCTCCCATTGATAGGAAGTAGGTGGTCAGATGTGTATTTGAAATGAGAATGCTACTGATAACCATCCCCCCTGTTGCTCTCCTATTGATAGGATGTAAGTGACCAGATGTGGATTTGGAATGAGCATGCTGCTGATGACCATCCCTTCTGCTGCTCTTCCATTGATAGTTTGTAAGTGGTCAGATGTGGGTTTAAACTAAGAATACTGCTGATGACCATCCCTCCTGCTGCTTTTGCATTGATAGGAAGTAAGTGGTCAGATGTGGATTTGAAATGAGAATACTGCTGATGACCATCCCTCCTGCTCTCCCATTGATAGTTTGTAAGTGGTCAGATATGGGTTTAAACTGAGCATGCTGCTGATGCCATTGATAGAGAGTAAGTGGTCAGATGTGGATTTAAAATAGGAATGTTGTTGATGACCATCCCCCCTGCTGCTTTCCCATTGATAGGAGGTAAGTGGTCAAATGTAGATTTGAATTGAGAATGCTGCTGATGACCATCCAATCTGCTGCTCTCCCATTAATAGGCAGTAAGTGGTCAGGTGTGGGTTTAAGACAAGAATGCTGCTGATGACCATCCCTCCTGCTGTTCTCCCACTGATAGGATGTAAGTGACCAGATGTGGATTTACTGTAAAATGAGAATGCTGCTGATGACCATCCCTTCTGCTGCTCTCCTATTGATAGCATGTAAGTGGTCAGATGTAGGTTTGAAATAAGAATGTTGCTGATGACCATCTCTCCTAATGCTCTCACACTGATAGGAAGTAAGTGATCAGATACAGATTTGAAATGAGAATGCTACTGATAACCATCCTGCCTTCTGCTTTCCCATTGACAGTATGTAAGTGATCAGATGTAGATTTGGAATGAGCATACTGCTGATGACCATCCCTGCTGCTGCTCTTCTGTTAATAGGGAGTAAGTGGTCAGATGTGGATTTGAAATAAGAATGCTGCTGATGACCATCCCTTCTGTTGCTCTCCCATTAATAGGGAGTAAGTGGTTAGATGTGGATTTGAAATGAGAATGCTGCTGATGACCATCCCTCCTGCTCCTCTCCCATTGATAGATGGTAAGTGGTCAGATATGGATTTGAAATGAGCATGCTGCTAATGACCATCCCTTCTGCTGCTTCCCATTAATAGTGGGTAAGTGGTCAGATGTGGATTTAAAATGAGAATGCTACTGATGACCATCTCTCCTGCTGCTCTCCCATTGATAGAGAGTAAGTGATTAGATGTAGATTTGAAATGAGAATGCTACTGATGACCATCCCTCCTGTTACTCTCCCACTGATAGTGGGTAAGTGGTCAGATGTGGATTTGAAGTGAGAATGCTGCTGATGACTATCCCTTCTGCTGCTGCCCATTAACAGTATGTAAGTGGTCAGATGTGGATTTGAGATAAGCATGCTGCTGATGACCATCCCTCCTGCTATTCTCCCATCAATAGGAAGTAAGTGGTCAGATGTGAATTTGAACTGAGAATGCTGCTGATGACCATCCCCCTGCTGCTCTTCCATTGATAGCAAGTAAGTGATCAGATGTGAATTTGAAGTGAGCATGTTGCTGATGACCATCCCTTGCTGCTCTCCCATCAATAGGAAGTAAGTGGCCAAATGTGGATTTGAAATGAGAATGCTGCTGATGACCATCCCTCCTACTGCTCTCCCATTGATAGGGAGTAAGTGGTCAGATATGGATTCAATATGTGGATTCTGCTGCTTATTCCATTCTGCTTTCATAAATGTTGCACTAATAGTTTGTAAGTGCTGTCATATACTGTACACGAGCAAATCTTTATTGCTAATCTGTGTCTTTATGTTCATTTCTTCACTATTTTATTACTCACAGGAAGTAAGTGATCTAATTTGAGATCAAGCAATGAAGGTGACTTATTACTTATCATCAACTTTTTTCACAGGAGGTAAATTGCACAATGCCCATTTACTATGTGTATCACTAATGTACAATTTTCAAATGCCTGTGCTATATGGTATTGGTTTGTTGAAAATAGAATGTAAGTCACCTAATTTAAAATGAAATTCAGCACTCTGCTCATCTAACTTGTTATTTCATTGTGAAATATTGCATTATTATATTATTTCCCAAATTCTGGTATCAGCTGGTAAGCATTCCTTGCTACTATGTATAAGAATTCTTCAACCATCTATAAATTGAAATTTCTACATATAGGATGTAAGCTTGACTTGTCATACAATGTTTGAGTGCTACTTATATGTGTTCCCACTTTGTTGACTTTCAGAAGGTAAGATGTTTATGTGACTGTTCCCATATTTATATTTACATATAAATTGAATAGACTGTCAGTTTTCCCACTTTTTACCTTTAAAGTCTCTATACCCTGACTTACCTCATCCAGATCATTCCCAAGCCTCAGTCCCATGCTGTAAATCTTTCATCATTCACCTATCCTATATATTTAACTATATAATCTTCAGGGTTCTCTTTCAAGTATAAAGGCAATGTCTATGGCATGTATATTCATAGGAATGTATTTACATATTATACTAATTTTCCATGTATTTCAGACTACAAAGACAGCCAATACACAGAAAGGAGCTCTTCAGAGTGGAATTAGTAAGTTGACTAGTTTTTGATTTTGATAACATTTATATCTCTTTTTATACAAGGCCTCATACTACTACTTCAATATTCCTTCACTCTTGTCCAAAACAAGTCTGAAGACCCCTTTTCCTTGGCAATACAAAAGTACAAAGCATCTGGAATATCTGCCAAGATATCCAAGAGACTGGATGAGCTCTTTGTCAGATATTCTGCTGCCAATGAAAAAGGAAAAGTGAAACTTATCATGGACATAATTGAAACGATATTCTTAAAAACCTATAAAACCCCTATCGTAACCTTCACGGACGCTTTCACCTTTTTCCGTTATCTTATCTTATCTCGCCCTTTACCAAGTCTAGACCGCTCTAGACAATGACGTCACCATTACATCATCGATTACTCATCGATGACATCATCCCCTTAACCCTTGTAGAATATTCCATAACATTCTATCGGGTTCTATTACTTAGTCAGCGATCATTGTAGTCAGTATATAAGTAGGGACTTCTTGTAGAGTAGTTCCCTATCTTCGGAATTTTAGTTCTCTTGCCCAAAGTCTCACTTTGAGATTCTTGGTCATAACAATAATCTTGCATCACTCTTTGTGTAAGTAGTGAAGTGGCATAGTATTTCACATACTCACTTGATCCATAGCATAGGTTAAATGTCACAGCTTGTAGAATGTGTAGTTTCTTCCCTCCTGGAAATATGTACTATATAACAGTTGAAGACATCAGATTGGATGCTATGTAAATAATGAGATGATGATACTGTAATGTGTAGATCAATGTTGAAAAACAGCATTTGATGGATTCCAAGCCATTGAAATGCTGGAATAGAAGCCCTGGATTACATTATATTAAAAAGGCATTGATTACCATAGTAATGACAGTTGCAGCAAGAGTGTGAAGCTCTTGTGGCCACATCTAGTGTTGCCACAGCTTGACTTTTTACTTTTGTGACTTCTTCTGTAACTTCTGATTCTAGCATGCTCATTTCTCCACAGATCTGAATACTCCCAGTGAATGAAATATAGCCCACACCTGCATCCATCAGCTAAAAAAATTACAGACATTCATCCAGCCACTCATAAGATATAAGCCCAGCATTACCACTTTTGAACATTGGCTTTATTGAAGCCAATAAATAACTTAAATGAAATAACTTCACTGATTTATGTAATTCTTTGTTTACCTGACAACTGCTACTAAAAACTGCATGTTCAGCTATACAACATACAGTTCTGTGATAAAATGAGTCAGATAAAAAATGGCAGCTTCAAGCTGTGGCAACACTAGCCACATCCAATCATATCAGTGCCAGGTTCCAAGTCTCTCACACATCAGGGAAACTGTGATGGAAAGATAATCCTAGATAATCCTTGAAGGAGGTTTTTATAAAGATTACAATGGATTACAATGGATTATCAATTGCCTTCAAGGATTATCTAGGATTATCTTTCCATCACAGTTTCCCTGATGCAGATACAGAATTTTGGGTAACACAGCACCCAATTGCCATACACAATTACCAGAGACTGAGGGCCTTGCACTGCCCCCCCTAGCTGGGGATGGCTTGCTTGTGAAGAATCAATGCATTGTACTGCATACAGAGGATGGTCAACAAAAATTGGAACAAAAATTATTGTGCAACAAGGTGGGTGAAACAACCTTGAAGATCCTTAGCAAATGGATCCTAGGCTTATCACTAGAGACTTATGGAAGAGGGCTTATGAAGAGGGACTTTATCTCAAGGGGAAGACCAAGAGAACTAAACTGGAGGACGTCCAGTAGTTCCTTGGGGTTTATATAGTGCAGCCTAACGCGCACAGACCAAGCTGTACACTACTACATGTGGACATATTACAATGGTAATTAAATAGGTGCTGCACACACATGGTGTGACAGAATGGAAGAGAAGCATAAGACGGTAATAACCGTGGGAAAGAATGGAAGCATAGAGCGGAGATTAAAGAGAAGACATACGGTAATGAGTGTGTGAAGGAGATGAGATCTCGTGAGAAAAGGAATATAACTAAATAGAGAAAGCGTCTGTGAGTGCGAGGAAAGAAGAAGAGAATAGTTACAAGTCCAGGTCTATGTTGTGAGATAAGATAAACGCGTGGCTTGATAAGATTAGATAAGATCAAAGAAAAAGATAAGAAAAGAAATTGTCACTTCGTAACAGTGGGAGGCTTGCTAGCACTTGTTCATTGCACCAGGTGCTTGACCCAAAGTACCAGGCACAAACAAAGTGACAGTACCATCAAGGGTTGGATATAGTGATGTAGGTACAAACCATCTGGTGGTCATGTTGGATATTTACATATCTAGTGACTACAACATTCTACAGGTACAGTACTTTTACTTACCTTAATACAGTGACTACAACATTCTACAGGTCATGTATTTTTTCTTGTTAAACAGGTACTGTACCATTAGTTGTTGGAACTTCGTCAGGACACTACCGAAGTGCTGATCATTGAAATATTGAGAATGCTGCAAACATGCATGCTGACTTATCCTTCTCTGGATCGTCTCGCTCATACCTGGACATACCAACAACACCTAGTTCGTTGTGGTAGCCCTTTTCTCCAAGCACCCCTGATCGAGAGGTGGATAATGCTGCCAGGCCTGCGATCGAAGGAGAAAATGTATAAGGAGAGGTTGCGCCACCCGCTGAGCTCGTTCAAGTCCACCTCGACTTCCAAAGTATCCTCAGCTCAGATCAGGTTGACGAAATCGCTACTTGTCCCATTCATTAGCGGACAAAACGGTGGGTTAGAAGAATGGATAGGCAGATGTATACCAGATCCACATTATAAGTTACTGCATATGTAGATCCATGATGATCTGACAAATGCATGACGAATATGAGACGGGGACTTGAAGCTACATGGAGTAGGGCTGCATGAATCAAGGGTTCAATCATCTCAGAAACGGCCACACCTTCCCGGAAGCTTGCACACGAGGGTAAGTGTCTCGCCGCGGTCTTCTGTTGGGCCGGACGCGGTACGCATGCAACGGTACTTTTCAAAAGTTGGGTGATATATGCACATCGACGAGAACGAGATCGTGTTGTTGGGGCCATGAATTTGGAGAACAATGTTGGGTTAAGAGTCGAGGAAATCCACAACCTGCGCGCCACTAGAACCGCAAGTGGCGTCAAGACCAAAAACAGAACTTGGAGCTACGTCACCAACCTGCATCGATACATCAAGCATGTCGTTCGCGACAACCAGCGCGCTTTTTCTGGGGCCGACCATCTCACGCCTACCACTCAGACTGCGACATGGGTGCGCCGTCGTAGCTCTTGCCTGCCACCCTCTCCTGCAACGTACTCAACCACGTGCCGCGTACGGACCGGGACGGCGACTGCCAGGTGCGCGCGGCTACGCGTCCCAACAGCCTCCTGGTGGTATGGGTGGTGGCGGAGGTATCCCGAACTTTCTGTTCCAACAGCCCCGTCAACAGGGAGAGACGTTGAAGGAATACGTGAGTCTGCGGGACAAGAGACATATCCCTGTGTTGTTCATATCCTTTGCAGAGCGTCGATCTTACAGAGATCGCGCGTAACGGGAAGCTCGATCCTACCATTGGGCGAGACGAAGGCGCGTGTCGATTCTTTTCGCCTACCTCTTGCGCAGCCGCGCTTATACATACGTGTTGCAGAAATCCGCAGGACGATTCAAAGTGGGTTGCTCTGGCATCGCATTATTGTATGATCTTCTCATCCTCGAAGTTCTGTCCCGGAGAACCAAGTCCAACCCGGTTGTACGTGCGTTGTTACTTTCACTCAGTGCACTCTCAATCAAATTCGCACCAATAGCTCATCGGGCCTCCCGGGGTAGGAAAAACGGCAATTCTCGAAGGCCTTGCAAGTCGAATAGTAGCCAAGGAAGTTCCAGAGGTGCGTCAGTCCTTCTTTCGGTGTGTGCCGCGCTCAATTGTATTTAAGTCCCTCCAAGACAAGAGAGTACTGTCATTGGACCTCTCTGCCATTATGGCAGGCTCTGGCATTAGGGGCCAGTTCGAGGAAAAGTTCAAGGCGCTCATTCGGGATATAGAAGATGAGGTGAGCGTCTTCGCACTCCTGATTGAGTGGTTCATGGCACGCATGGCCAGGCTGGTGGTATTATCTGTTTCATCGATGAAGTCCGTAAGTATCGCCCCTATGTGGTTTGGAATTTGTGTTAACCAGACGTCCAAATTGGTTTTAGATACATTGTTCAATCTTGGGAAGGCGGAGGGTAGCATAGATGCAGGACAGATGATCAAACCTGCCCTTGCACGGGGCTTGCAACTCGTCGGGGCTACCACACGTGAGTTCACACCGCGTTTCGCTCGTTAACTCCTTAATTGCCATGTGTAGCCGATGAGTATAGGAAAACGATCGGGAAGGACGCAGCTCTAGAGCGAAGGTTTCAACCAGTGCAAATCCAAGAACCAACGGTGGAGGCTACGATCGCAATCCTCCGCGGCTTGAAGCCCAAGTATGAAGTACACCACGGTGTTGAAATTGCAGACAGCGCATTAGTGACTGGTATGTTCTTGCTTCGATCCTATATTCGTTACCTACGACCCCCTTTCAGCTGCCGTGTATGGTGGGAGGTACATATCGGATCGGTACCTTCCGGACAAGGCAATCGATCTCGTGGATGAGGCTGCATCGGCCCTGCGGCTCGCCCAGGAGTCCAAGCCTGATGAACTTGATGCTCTCGACCGAGAAATTACGACACTACAGATCGAACTCGAAAGTCTCAAGAACGAAACTGACGTCTTCAGTGTCGAAAGGCGGTCGAAACTCGAAAACGATCTTCGCAGGAGGCGGGATGGGGCACAGGAGTTGACTGCGATCTGGCAGAATGGTATGACTCCCGAAATCCACTGTTTTACTGACTTTAATCAGCATGAATGTACTAGAACGCGCTCGGCTTGACCGCATCAAGGACCTCAAGAAGCGTCTTGAAGATGCAAAACATCAGCTCGATGTCGCACAGCGGCAGGGCCAGTATGAGAAGGCCTCCCAACTTCGTTTTGGTATTATTCCCGATCTAGAACGCCAGCTCCCCAAGGACAGTGAACTGAAGGAGGACAACATGGACAACCCCCTTGCAATGCTCCACGATAGAGTGACAAGTAACGACATATCGCGAGTTGTTGCTAAAGCTACTGGAATTCCTGTGCAAAACCTCCTCCGAGGCGAGCGTGAAAAGTTGGTCCACGTCAGTCATTCCTCGTGTTTCTCGCACGCAAATGATGTATGATGTGGTCTAGATGGAAGATGCGCTTAGGCAACGCGTGGTTGGACAGGATTATGTTCTATCGGCCGTTAGTGACGCTATCCGAATCTCGCGAGCTGGACTACAGGCACCAAATCGACCGGTGGCTTCATTCTTATTCCTTGGACCCACAGGTGTCGGCAAGGTTCGTCTTCATCCGTGTATCTCTCCGAATATACTCCGGACCGAAGTCCCAGACCGAGCTTTCGAAAGCTCTTGCGGCGTTTTTGTTCAACGATGAACACCGGGGACTGTAAATCCACACTATCGATAGCGGGTATCGGTCTGACTTTTACTTTCTTCAAGGATTACTATCAACATGTCAGAGGTAAGCTTTGTGTTCGAAGCAAGGTAGTACCTGAAGCATTCGTTTTACAGTATCACGATCGACATACTATGTCACGTCTGATTGGAGCTGCTCCTGGATATGTCGGATTTGAGGAGGGTGGTGAGTATTTCCCGCTTCCCTCATGCTACATCCGAGCCGAGCCTGAACAACCTGCAGGACAGTTGACAGAAGCGATTCGAAGGAAGCCTTACGGTACGTTTACTTTGAATTCCGGGAGTCTGTCAACATAATGACCATTTCGGGAAGCTGTAATCCTTTTGGATGAGCTCGAAAAGGCTCACAAGGTTTGCATATCTTTGGTCCCGATTGATGGGCTGTTTTATGTACTAATCAAGATTGGTAGGATGTAGCGATGATCCTTCTCCAGATTCTGGACGAAGGAAATCTCACCGATAGTCAGGGTCGTAAAGTCGACTTCAAGGTCTGTAATTCGTTACTTGCCGAGTCGCTGATCGTTCCTCCGATCTACGTTGCTGATTAGAAATCATGCATCAGAATACGATCATATGTCTGACGAGCAACCTCGGTAGCGATATCCTTGCGGATCCTTCCTCCTGCAACATCGACGGCATTGTCACTGAGGCTGCCAAAACCGAAGTCATGGAACGGACATTAGAGTACTTCCCCCCAGAACTACTTAACCGCCTCGATGCAATGCTAGTATTTAACAAGCTCTCACGAAGCGCTATCTTGGACGTCGTAGCTCTGCGGTTGAACGACGTCGCGGAGCGATTGAGAGATAGACGAATTACGCTCGACGTGGACGAAGCCGCTCGAGCGTGGTTGGTGGCGAAGGGGTATTCGGAGGTGTATGGTGCACGTGCGATCGCACGAGTGGTGCGCACGGAGGTGTTATTTCCGCTCGCGCAAAAGTTGTTGCGGGGCACGATACGGTACGTGTGTCGCATTGGTTCGGTGTGAGACGATTTATTTATTTATGTGTTGGTCCGAACACGCTTCCCGTGTTGCCAATAGTGATGGTGACACCGTGCATGCTAGGGTGACGGCTGATGCAGTGGCACTGGATATTCGGGATAATCATCCCGCAGATTCGGAGGCGAATGTGGCGTCGCGTTTGGACACTACGGCTCTTTGAAGATCGAGGGTGCGACCGTACGAGTGCCACTGGAGAAGTTATGTTGAGATCTACATAAGATAGCTAGCGCACGAATCGCTGCCCAGTACTCAGTGCCCAGTCTCTGTAGCCTTAGCACAGCCTAGCGCAGAAATACTCGAACTATAAAGTTGGGTCTTCGGTAGCAACATCACTCACCAACTGTCACGATGTAGACAATGGTCTTCTATTCAATTGTGGCACGTGAGCATCTCTTACGCGCCATTGCCACGGTTCGCATAAGTACTGACAGTGACAGGTTCAACACGTTGAACCTCGCTAGTTTACTTTCTCTTGTGTCGACCTCTGGGCATCCAGGGGACTCAGATCTTCAAGTCACGACGTAATCCCACCTCCAGCCTGTACTCAGATGAACCCTAGTAGGGCCTCCCAGGAATGGGGCCCAATACGCTCGCTGTTGGCGCTTGCGCCGCTTTTCTTTGCGTTGCCGCTTTATCCGCTGTACCAGCAATATAGTGAGTCGCTTGCGTCGTGGGTGAAAAGACCCCGCGCTCTCGGGTTGACATATGTTGACGTGTCTCGTTTTTGACAGCCTTGCCTATACCCAATGTCCACCCGTAAGCCCTACGTCGATAATTTACCCCGCCCAGGCATATGACCATGTAAAACTCTTTTAGCTATAACCCACAAACGGGCCTACCCCATCCTTCTGAAGCCACTATCCTATCCTACGCCAAATACCTTTCGGAAGATATTGGGTACCGCACTCCCGGTACGCGAGAGCATGCAGAAGCGGATGCATGGATGGTTCGCAAGGCAGAGGAGATCAAGCAATTATGTGAGGAGGTCATTAAGAAGGAGGTCGGTCGGAAGCTCGAGTGTGAGGTTTGGAGGCAGGAAGGGAGTGGAAGTCACCGGTGAGTCCAAACGGAATCCACTCGTATATTTGCTATCTCCTCAACCCGGTTGTGCATATGTCCAGGTTTGACATAATGAACACGCGACTTTATAAAACCTATGTCAACCTCACGAACATCATCATCCGTATATCGGATGGTACCGAGCGTGGTAAATCGTCCGCTGTACTCATCAATTCACATCTCGACAGTACACTTCCGAGTCCGGGAGCTGCCGACGATGCACTTGCTGTAGGGGTGATGCTCGAATGTGCAAGAGTGCTGGTGGAAACGAAAGGATGGGAGCCAACTTACTCGGCCATATTTTGTGCGTGTTTGAAATGGCCATCTTCGTTTGATTCAAAGATATATTGTCCGACAGTGTTCAATAACGCGGAAGAGTCTTTGCAGGACGGCTCCCATTTGTTCTCAACGCAACATCCCATTGCCCCCACGTCAGTCTGTCTCGAAGTGCCTACCGCGCGCGTTTCCTGATGGTGGTTTTTACTAGCGTGAGAGCAGTCATAAACTTAGAGGGTACTCGCATACGCTTTAATGTGGGTGCAACACCATACTGATTGGAATGGGTTAGCCGCTGGTACCACTGGCCGTGAAATGCTCTTTCAAGCCACATCAGAAGAAATGATTGAAGCATATTCTCATGTACCTAGGTACGTTACATGGTGCCAAGTATGTTGTTTATACTAATTTCTGCTTTGCATGACTTAGACCCTACGGGACGATATATGCGAATGAGATTTTCAGTTCAGGAGTCCTGCTATCTGAGTATGTGATTTAGGCGTCGACGTTGAATGTGTGCTTTCTAACTGAGATCACTGGACAGTACCGACTTCAGACAATTCGAGTACTATTTGAATGTTACCGGATTAGATGTAAGTTGACATCTTATGCCATCCGCATCCAACATTCCCAACTAACATCGGCGGTGTAGATGGCCGTCGTCGGAAACAGCTACATGTACCACATGCGCGGGGTATGACTTCGAGTGTTTCTTGTTGCCAACCTCTCAAGCATGTCTTTCTAGGATTTGGTCGAAAACATACAACCCGGTGTCGCTCAGCACATGGCAGACAATGCGCTTGCACTCCTACGCTTCCTATCCTCCGACGCATCACCAATCCCACGCCTTGAGCATGGCTTCGCCCCCCCACGAACCGTCTTCTTCTCCAACCTTGGCCTGTTCATAGTATATTCGTTTACGACGGCGAAGATCATGTACGTGACGCTATTCGCTGCCTCCTTCTATCTTGTTTGGACAACCGGGGTCAAGCGAGTATGGACGGCTTTGGGGGCGGTGGTTTCCGCCTTTGTCGGCGCGTTGATTGTAGCAAACGCGGTAGCGTTTGTCATGACCAATGTCCTTCACAAGGGTATGAGCTGGTTCAGGGCAGAATACTTTCCGGTAATTTTGTACGGTCCTGCAGCCATCGTTGGTATGTGGTCAAAGTTGCCGGCGCGTCTAGGAGGTTCTCTGATTTGGTGTTGAACAGGAGCAATGATCGGCCAGCTGCCATTCAGCAGGACTAGTTCTGGCCAAACGCTCGAAAAGCCCTTGTTGGCAGCGTTGTTACTCTTTCAGTCTGGGTTGGCTGCAGTGGGTCAGCTTTTCAACATTGGTTGCAGTGCCGCTCTCTTTCTTGGCGCGACAGGCATGTTCGCAGCTCTTGGCGTTGATATACTTTTGGCATGGAATCGACGCTCAGCGGCGAAGCGTAGATCCCAAGAGAACGGGATGCATGAAGCGGCCGAAAAGCGCATCCTTGATGGCACGACCCAGTCAGATGTGTCGCTCTGGACATATGCTGTCGCGATGGTCATCCCGCTCACATCGGGCATACAGTTGTTGTCTGCCACGTTGGTCGTCTTCGTACCCTTGGTATGGTTCTATTCCCTCTTGCATGGTCCTTCGTCATGTTGATTCATGGATTGTAGACAGGTCGCATTGGTGGGGACGCACCCAGCGAGTTCATCATCGCATCCATTGTCACAGTCCTCGGCGTGTTCATGATTTCATTCAGTGTTCCGTTTGCACACCGGTTTGGGCCAGCTACGCTGCGACGTCAATTGGTCTTCGCAATATTGGCACTTGGAGCGGTCATGGCGTTCTTTTACAACCAGGCGCCGTTTGACGAGAAACATCAAAAGAGATTGTTTGTGATTCACATGGAAGACGTGAGCCGATTTTCCTCTCCCGTTGTTGTGGGCGTGTCCTCCTTTCTCCGTGCGGAAGTTGTATCACACTCCGGATCTTTTCAACACATAGATCCTTGCGGTCCGCAGACATACACACTTGACCTTTACTGACAATTCATCTTCGTCCACAGTTAGTTACTCAGGAACAACATTTACACATCGCAGCCGCCGATGGTGCTCCAGGACTTGATGAATTAGTTCACGATATCGCGGACAAATTCGGCGAGGATGATGTTCTACCAAAGGCAATCGTCATGGACGACTATAACAATGACTGGGATACGCTCTATCCATTCTCAGCTGTGCGCATTTCATCGGCTCGGTGTTTTGAATTTTGTGCTAACTACCCTTTTTGTCATATAACCAAACCGACTTCCTGTGCGATGCAGTTCCTTTCTCCATTCAAGATCGATCTCCCATTGGACCCTGCTTATGTCGCCCCCTGGCCTCCGGAGGAACGGTTCAGCGTCACTGCCGTAAATGACACCATCGATGAGCTGGCAGGCACAAGGAAGCTCACTCTCAACATTGATCATCCTGGGATCATATGGACCGGTGAGACGCCCGCCCGTTCTATCCGGGCACCCGTTGATATTGCACCCCCAGTCATCGCATTCGACGCCCATGTATTTGAATGGACGTTGGACGACAATCCTCCGAACGAGTTTGCACGCCACCACATCAAAGAAGCGTCCTTTTATGGGACGGATACGTGGACGGTGTCGATGACCATCAAGCATCCTCCAGTAAGGGACAAGGAGAGCGTCACCACTGACATGAGTGCGGCGCTCAAGATTGATTTCATCGGTATCCAAGAGAAGCGGATGTGGCCTGGGAAGAAGGCCGAGTCCGATGGAAGTTCGGCCATGACGCTTTTCAAAGCGTTTGATGCATGGATCGAAGAGAAGACAGGTGGAACCGTAGATGCCATGCTACTTGGATGTATACGTGGCAAGACTGCCGTTTAGACAAACGGAGGTGACACGAGTGGGGATTAGATGTAATAGTAGGGATACATATCATGACACGAAATGCTAGATAGTTGTACATATGTGGATGGATGATCACCAAAACTCCACGCCCGCGAAAAAGAGCCCGAACGAGAACGGAGGGAACCTAGAGAAAGCAAAGGACGAGAATCATCGTCGGGTAACAGTGAAATGATTGATCGTACAAAATTGTGGAAAAAAAATTTTGACGAACGCCGCGTTCGAACTGTGCTGAAGTGAAGGTGCAGAGCGACTGAGCTCGGAAGTGGGAACCATCATGTCGTCTGACTGGCCTTGCGACGTCCTGCCAGTGGATTTGACGAGACTTGTCTCTGATTTCACAGATTGCGGCGGCTCTGGGTCTTACTTAAATTGACACTACTATCTGACTCGGATAGGAGACTCTCCAGCGCTTCAGCAGTGGTTACATTGCGACTCCGGAAGGCTTTCCCCGCCTACGCGAGAGCTTGGCGAGGACTCTGATTAGACCGGAGCCACTGAGTAGGTCCAACTTGAATGAGATCCTCGCTCAGCTGATGATAACGTTATAAGCAGGTACATATGTATCAGCGGCTGACTTGTTAACCAAAGCACCACAGGTCCACCCATCATGATACCCAGTCTTTAGATCAGATTCTTGATTCTTGCCAACCTACATCAGGTAACGCACCCTGAACATAAATGGAGTCCAAAATGATGGTGGCATTGGTGCCTAGGGCTGTCAATCGTGCCGTACTTCAGCCGTCCTTACATGTTCGAGCCCCTTCGACGGTACGGTACGGTGGTCACTACGGCCGTTATACGGGTAATTACGGTTGTACGGGCAGCATATCGGGGCAAATTATTCGCCCTGCTACACCGGCATATTAAAAGACCCACCAAGGACTGCGAGCGCGACCTATTCATCCTTCATAACTCAGCCAGAGTTGAAACGTTGGCCGTCGGGGGTTGCCACCATGCTACCTACTATATCTTATCATGTGCCGGTGCTGGCCGTGGTCTGCTTGTCTGCCAGTGTCGCCTCAGTTTTTGGAGCCAGTGTTCTCGGACCCATAACAGAGCTGGACACCTTCAACAGGGTCATTGCTCCTGACGGTTTCCCTCGATCGTGAGTGGGTTCACTAGGTAACTGTGCTCAGAGAATTGGTTTCAATATTCAATATTGACGCCCCTCAGGACTGTGCTTGCTGGAGGGACTTTCCCGGGACCATTGATTACTGCTGAGAAGGTAAACTTGGAGGTTTTTTTTGTAAATTGGTAGTCGGTCCTGACCTCTCCTGTTTGTGAAGGGTGATGACTTCAAAATCAACGTGGTGAACTGGCTCAATGACACATCAATGAATACTACCACGAGCGTGGTCAGTGTGACCAAACGTTTCAGTACGTTCGGATACTGAACCAATGACAGCACTGGCATGGTATATACCAGAGGATGTCGAACTGGGCTGATGGCACTTCGGGTGTCACTCAGTGCCCCATAAAACCAAACAACAGCTTTTTGCATCAGTTCAATGCACTGAACCAGACCGGTACATACTGGTATCACTCCCATCTTTCAGCCCAGTACTGTGATGGACTCAGAGGGCCATTGGTTATATATGACCCAGACGACCCACATAAAGACTTGTATGACGTGGATGATGGTGCGTACGTCAGTTTAAGCTTTTGGGCAAGGTGTTCTTAAATTGATCAGCGGGTACCGTGATTACCCTTTCTGACTGGTGTGTCGTTTAATGCTTTCCCGCGATAGGTGCTCAATCGTGCATATGTAGGTATCATGAGCCTTCCCCGAAAATGTACAAGGGTCCGTTTACTGCAAATTCGACGCTCATAAATGGACTTGGCCGGTATGGAGGTGGACCGCTATCACCGCTCGCTGTCATCAATGTCGAGCAGGGGAAACGTTACCGCTTCCGTATTGTGGGGGCGTCGTGTGATCCGTGGTTCAATTTCACGATCGATGGGCACCCAATGACAGTCATCGAAACGGACGGTACCGAGACAGAGCCCTTCGTTGTTGATTCGTTACCCGTGTTTACTGGCCAACGTTATTCCGTCGTGGTAACTGCCAACCAGACGGTGAGCAACTACTGGATTCGTGCGCTATCCAACCATCCGAACCAGACGTTTGATGGTGGGCAAAGCTCCGCCATCCTGAGGTACGCGGGCGCTCCAGAAGAAGACCCCGCGACAGAGCATGGACCATACGTACACCCATACGACGAGAGTAACGCTCACCCGTTGATATCCCCCGGCGCACCCGGTATTCCAGCACCAGGCCAGGCAGATGTGAATATCAATATGGTTCCCGGACTCTTCCAAGGACGATACATGATCAATGGCGTCCCGTATTCCGATCCACCACTGCCTATACTATTACAAATTCTAAGCGGCGCTCGAGACCCGTCTGAGCTACTCCCAATTGGCAGTGTCTATGTACTTCCCCCAAACAAAGTCGTCGAAATCAGCGTGCCTGCGACGGAGCTTTCGGTGGATGGTGCACTCGGCGGACCGGTAAGTCTTGGTCCTGACTTCTGGGCATGTCATTCACAAGGATCGGTTTCACAGCACGCAGTTCATCTCCATGGTGTATGTAGTTCTTGCTACCCTTTTCACACATGAGGTCAAGTTGATGATCCTTTGTAGGTCGCATTCGATGTCATCAGAACTCCTGGAAGCAACACCTACAACTTCGCGAACCCCGTCAGAAGGGACACCGTATCTATTGGGCTGCAAGCGAACAACGACAATGTCACATTTCGCTTCGTGACCAACAACCCCGGACCGTGGTTCTTCCACTGGTAAGTCGACTTCGCATACCTAGACTTGCAGATAAGTTCACGGAGGACTTGGTACTGCTAGTCACAATGACTTTCATCTCCACAAGTGCGTATCTGTGGCTCTGGACCCAGTTTGTTGTTGACGTTGCCTTGATTAGTGGATTTGCTGCGGTGATGGCAGTGGCGCCTGCTGAGGCGGCAGCGCAAGAAAGCGAGGTTATCCCTGGTAGGCTCCGCATGATCATCTCTCGTATCGTCTTTCTGATCCTTGGGTGTAGGTTACTGGGATCAACTGTGTGACTGAGTTTGAGTTCGTTCCGATGGACGTCGAAGTTGACGTTGTTTGGTACCACCATTGATGAGATGAAGTTTATTCATCTGTCTGCATGACTGCTAAGATTGCTGTAGAATATAGACTATTTAGGTCCAACATGATGTAACTTCATATATTAGTGAGCCAGCTGTGTGCAGTGAGATGTCCGATATCATCCCTGCCTGGGTCCACCTCATGACTGAGCAAACTATTCTCGACCCAATCAGATTTGATAATGTTTATTACGTGTCATCAAACTTTCCCGGGAAAGTTTGATGACACGTGATCAACACTCCGAGTCGCGTCCTCCACTTCCCAGCCCACAGTCGTACGCCGACTCCTCAGCTAACCTATTGAACTCGATAAAACACAGGAAGATGTTTCGATACAGACGTGCATCAAACGATGCAAATCATTCAAACAGGCATCTCCCGCCCGCGACCGGCTTGCGTGCGGTGCAGAAAAGTTGTTCAAGAAACCCTCGGTGATGGAGTACGCGTGCGACTTGCGAAAACTCGGGGACTGAGCCTAGCGCAGCCCAGTCACGCGTTGAGCGGGTACCTTGATCTTTGTCGCAGGCCTTGCTATCTAACTCCGGACGATGGGTCGAAACGACCTTTGAGTCCTGGATCCGATCTTGTTCCGCCATGAAAGAAAACACAGGCCAGGACCACCTCGCGAAACAAGGAGGCACGTTGTTACATGCTCGTAGTATCAAACGAATTGGATATCGAATGCTCGGAAGTATCAGCAGTGGGTCCTTCCGCGGTCCGGTGGTATCGGCCGGTGAACACAGCATATCGAAACCGGCGTTTGTGAACAACTCGCGTGGACGACATGAAAGATTTTCCTCGGGGCACCATCTAACACTCCGATTCCACGAGTCTAGACCAACGTGAGGGGAACGCAGACCATGTTGCAAGCATTCGAGGCTGATATTATTGTTTGTAGTCGCTTGACGGGCTTTTGACAGTATTTCCCGAGCTGCCGGCTTTTCTCGGTTTCAGATAAGTACTCTCACTTGATACTAATTACGCTCAAGGCCAATGATTGGACAAACTCTACTACACTAGCTAGGCATTGACCTGTGAGGGGTCTCTCCCATCCTTCGTCGGCTGTTCGTACGTCAGTACAAAAATATGGGATTACTTCTGTTACGATTTTGAGCTGGGTAGTGGATGCGAATGAGTCGCATTGAACCCTGGATATTTTGTATGTCAAGTCCCGTCCGAGAAAGGTTTTACCATCGTGTCGGCTTCGCAGTGGAAGTGCGCCACAGGTCGACAGGAACGAAGTAGAGCCTTTGGGTCCGATTCAGCGGTGGAGTCGAGAACCGAATCGTTTCTACCCTCCAAATAATGTTTAGTACGCTCCACTGGCATGCCTCCATATATATTGTATGTCAAATGTTATATTTACATAAATACATGCTGAGAGAAAACCATCGAGAAATGGGGTACTAGATACTCCACGGCCGCTCGCCTGTTCGCTACATATGCACACGGGCATGAACCATTTAATACTGGGGCGGGACACGGCTTCGTTGGCGGGAGCCTGGTATGTAAATTGACGCGCGGGCTTGACGTCAGGTCTGTCCACCGGTGTCGGCACTGTTGCCCTCATCTTCAAGTTGGGTCAGTTGTGTTTTTAGAATCAACGAATTATTAATAGCCCTAAGTAATGCAAGCATCGCAGCTGGGTTTCCGGTAACATAATGGGCGAGGGCCCGTCAGCTTCGTCTTACTCTCCTTGAAGGACCTGTATGTGACTTTGTTGTCAATTTGAGGCCCATTTGGAAGCAACAACTCGCGCTGAAAGTACGTTTACAGTCATAGCGTTGACAAGTCACAAAAAATGCACAACTAGACGAAAAATAATTCGCTGAATAAAGTTCCGTCTGCAGCGTATGCCAGACTGCCATAATACGCTGAGAACGGCTGATTAAACAGCCTTGCCAGGAGGCATGCTCCTCGGTCACCTTTGCCGCCGCATCGGCAATGACTCAGCAAGGTGATTGGCAAAGCCACACCGGCCCGGCCGCCCGGTGTTCCCAAGTGCTCATTTGTCAAAGTAATGCAGTAATAGCTATGCGAGTCAGCTACTAGACCGCCACTTACTAGTTCCACTGTTCAACGTTCAACTTGAATTGTACCGTTCCCGAAAGTCTTCTCCGAAACCGGCGGCATTCAGATTCCACCCATTTTGCTATTCCGTTTTGGGATCCACTCTAACATATGTCCAACTGAGCTAGGACATGAACTGAGCTCTTAGAAGAACTGAGCATGGTATTCAGAAAAAGCTTGCCGGGCAACTAGACTAAAATTAATTTGCAGAAGATTCTACGGCGCCATTTGCATGTAGGTACCTCGTGGCAAAAGGACTGCGCTTTGAAAGCGCAGTCCTTTTGCCACGAGGTACCTACATCTGCAAGACAAGCGTGTAACGTTAGCACTATTTTGACGACTAACTAGATTAAAAATAATTCGAGGGATACTAGTAATGTTGCTTTTGGCGCCTGTGCAGGGGATCAAGGTGGTAAACGTTTGGCTGCGTTTTCAGACCTGCAAGATGGGCCTGCAACGTTATTGGTTTTGACGACCTGACGCCTCTATCACTGGCTGTAATTGGAGGAGGTGCGATCAAAGAATTGAAACTATGTAATGGGCTTACTAATCCAAAGGAAGACGAGCGCAGGCTGCGGAGGTTTCATGATGACCTTGTTTCATTTTGACAGAAGAGTAAAAAGAAGCGGGCAAGTACTTCGGATCCAACTCAGAGTACTTACTCTGTAATTCGTACTAACCTCATCAGGTAACGTACCACCGACATAGATGGGGTATAAAAGGATGGTGCAATTCGCCTTGCTACATATTAAACGACCCACCAAGGACCACGAGCTCCACAGTTCAGTCAGAGTTGATCGCCGGGGGTTGCTACCATGCTACCTACATCTTATCATGTTCCGGTGCTGCTGTCGTTGGTCTGCTTCTCTGTCGTCTCAGGTTTTGCTTTACCCAGCTCACGGAGAGCGTCCTCGACCGGAGCCAATGTTCTCGGCCCTGTAGCAGAGCTGGATATCGTCAACAAGGTCATTGCTCCTGACGGTTTCTCTCGATCGTGAGTAGGTTTATAATGTGCTCAGAGATTTGGATTAATGCCCCTCAGAGCTGTACTTGCAGGAGGAACTTACCCAGGACCGTTGATTGCTGCGAACAAGGTAAAGATTTTTCCGTAAATCGGTAGCCGGTCCTGAATCCTGATCTCTCCTATTCGTGAAGGGTGATGATTTCCAAATCGACGTGGTGAACTTCCTCAATGACACGTCAATGAATGTTACCACGAGCGTGGTCAGTGTGACCAAACGTTTCAGTATGCTTGGATACTGAATTAATGGCAGCACTGGCATGGTATATACCAGAAACAGTCGAACTGGGCTGACGGCACTTATGGTGTCACTCAGTGCCCCATAAAACCAAACAATAGTTTTTTGCATCAATTTAATCCAGTGGGCCAGACCGGTACATACTGGTACCATTCCCATCTTTCGACTCAGTACTGTGATGGACTCAGAGGGCCGCTGGTTATATATGACCCGGACGACCCGCTTGGGGACATGTATGATGTGGATGATGGTGCGTACGTCAGTTTAAGCTTTTGATCAAGGTGTTCTTAAATCGATTAGCGACTACTGTAATTACCCTTTCTGACTGGTGTGTCATTTAATGCTTTCTCATGATAGGCGCTCAAATGTCCTTTGCAGGTATCACGCACCGTCTTCGACATTGGTGGGTCCGTTCAATGCGAATTCGACACTCGTCAATGGACTTGGCCGGTATGCGGGTGGACCACTTTCACCGCTCGCTGTCGTCAACGTTGATCAGACACTACGTTATCGCCTTCGTATTGTGGGGACATCATGCGACGCGTGGTTTAATTTCACGATCGATGGGCACCCCATGACAGTCATTGAAACGGACGGTATCGAGACGGAGCCCTTCGTTGTCGACTCGTTAGCCGTGTTCGCCGGTCAACGCTATTCCGTCGTGATAACTGCCAACCAGACTGTGGGCAACTACTGGATTCGTGCGCTATCTAACCATGCAAACCAGACCTTTGATGATGGGCAAAGTTCCGCCATCCTGAGGTACACGGGCGCTCCAGAAGAAGACCCCACGACGGAGCATGGACCATACGTGCTCACATACGACGAGAGTAACGCTCACCCGTTGGTATCCCCCGGCGCACCCGGTATTCCAGAACCAGGCCAAGCAGATGTGAATATCAATTTGATTCCAGGGTTTATCACGGATACAACACAATTCACGGTCAACAATGTCTCGTACTCGGATCCGCCACTGCCAGTACTACTACAAATTCTTAACGGCGCTCGAAGCCCGTTCGACCTACTCCCGAACGGCAGTGTCTATGTACTTCCCGAAAACAAAGTCATCGAAATCAGCATGCCTGCGACGGACCTTACGACGGGTGGTGCAGTTGGCGGACCGGTAAGCCTAGTTGCCACTTCCCAGCACGTCATTCACAAAAATTGGTTTCCCAGCATGCACTTCATCTTCATGGTGTATGTACTTCTTGATACCGTTTTCACGCATGAGACCAAGTTGATGATCCTTTACAGCACACATTTGATGTCATCAGAACTCCTGGGAGCAGCACCTATAACTTTGTGAACCCCGTTAGAAGGGACGTCATATCTACAGGGTTGCAAGCGAACAACGACAATGTCACATTGCGCTTCGTGACCGACAACCCCGGACCATGGTTCCTCCACTGGTAAGTCGATCTCGAACACCTACATGTGCAGATGTTCACGCAGGACTTGTGTACTAGTCATCTCGACTTTCATCTCCACGAGTGCGTATCTTTGGCTCTGCACCCAGTTTGTTGTTGATTTTGCGTTGATCAGGGGATTTGCTGTCGTGATGGCAGAGGCACCTGATGAGGCGGCTACCCAAGAAAGCGAGGTCATCCCTGGTAGGCTTCTGCATGATCATCTCTCTCGGTATCGTCTTTCTGATTCTTGGGGGTGTAGGCTACTGGGAAGAACTGTGTGACTGAGTTTGAGCTCGTTTCGATGGACGCTGATGTTGACTTTGATATAATACGATGATACCCCATACTACACTCATCTATATCATGATACCGGACGATGTTAGTGAACTCGTGCAGTTGTTTACTATTCGGACTATGTTTTTCGATGTATCGATCCATAGAGCTGCTTTGGCCATTGGCACCAAATTATTGGTCTGTCTGCATGGCAAACAATAGTAGTTGCGATTCCGAGCTTGATTGATTTCGCCGACGCTGCTTGAATAACGGAACCGTTGGAACATGTCAGTCTGCATGAGCAGCGATAGGCAGGTCGTCCAGCTCGCCACCAAGTTTGGTGTGGAAATGGACTGACGATAGTTTGGAGGTTGCACGGTGAGGGTGGTGCGCCGATCCCCGCGGACAGTGCGTGGGAGTCCGACGAGCTTGTTTTTCCTATTTGATACCGTACAGGATAGCACTACGAAGTTGGGGTCTGTTTGGGTTGTTGTTGACTTCTACAACTTGTTACGGCTTTTGTTCAACCAAACCTCTGGGCTTGTACAAGCTCAGAAATGCAGTCCGGTCAACCCGGATCCAACGATCATTTCGACCACCACGAGCCGGACATTACTGCAATTCCACACTTGGCGCGTGCTTGGGAATCAGCCCCCAAGGTCGTGTCCTCTGTTCGGCGTCCGTCCTCACTTCCTAGCCCGCAGTCGTACCATGTGGTCATTGAACCTCAGGCAATTTTTGAACTCGATGAAAAACAGGGAGATGGTTCGATAGAGACCATCTTGGTCGTCGCGTTTGGCTGCACACGATGCAGATCGTTCAAACAAGCATGCTCCCGCACGCAACCCGCTTGTGCGCGGTGCAGGAAAGGCGGGTTGAGCTGTACGAGTTTTCGGGAAGGTTACCAGAGGCTCCCTGGTCCAAAGTTCAAGAGACCCTCGGGGATGGGGAAGCAAAGTACGAATACGACTTGCGGAAACTCGGAGACTAAGCCTAGCGCAGCCCGGTCACGCGTTAAGCGGGTATCTTCCAGAATGGGACCTTTGTCGCAGGCTTCACCATCTAGCTCTGGAGGGTCGGTTGCTCCTGGGTCAAAACGCCCCTTGAGTCCTGGAGGGTCCGATCCTGTTCCTCCGCGAAAGAAAGCACAAGCCAAGGCTACCTCGCGAAACGGAAAGGCGCGTCGTTACACGCGCGCAGCATCAAAAGAAACGGATACCGAATGCTCGGAGGTATCAGCAGTGGGTCCTTCGGCGCGTGTGGCACCCGCGGTGGTATCGGCCAGCGAACGCAGCGCCTTGAAATGGACGTTTGTCAACAACCCGCGTGGACGGGATAAAAAATTCTCGCCAGGGCAGACACACGTGAATTCTATACCATCCAATACTCCGATTCCACGAGTCTGGACCAACGTGAGGCCAACGCAAACCATGTTGCGAGCATTCGAGGCTGATGTTATCGCTTGTAGTCACTTAATGGGCTTCTGACAGTATTTCCCGAGCTCGCGAAAACACCTGCTGGCTTTTCTTGGTTTCAGTCCGAGACCCCAATACTCTTACTTGATACTAATTATACCCAAGGTCGTTGGATAAACTCTACTACACTGAGCATTAACCTGTGAGCACTCTTCCTTCATTCTTCGTTGGCTATTCGTAAATCAGTGGTACGCTTGTACAAGGATATGGGATTTCTCCTGTTACGATGCTGAGCTCGAGTCCACCGCTAAATCAGACTCGGAGGGCTCTGCACAAATTCATTCCTCTCGACCTGTGGTGGAAAGTACCCCCGACTGCGAAGCTAATACAATGGTAGATTCTTTCTCGGACGGAGTCCATGCGTTAACATACAAACACCCAGGGTTTGCGACATTCGTGTCCACCGCCCGGGACTGGATCGTTTCCAACGGGTGTAACAGTTTTTGCACCCCAACCAACGTCCACAGCGCGAATGCTATCCTCGAATAGCACGCTACAAAACGAACGATATACTTGTCAAGGGGCCTGGGAGCACCATGCTAGAGGGAGGAATCTCATCCATAATACAACACCGGATAGCTCGGTATCGGCGGTCCGCTCCACCCAGCCATATCCTTCCCACCCCCTGTCCCCTCTAGGGATCTCGCCCCCGCCCCGCCCACGCTCTGCGCCCAATGGATCCATTACCCACCATACGACATCCCAGGCTAACTTCCAACCACGTATGCCTCTTAACAAACCCCCCGAAGTGGAAACATTGCTGAACTCTCATCTCCGCTTCATTCCTTTACTACTGTGGACACCACGTGATTCTGGGCTTGTGTCATGCAATCTTCCTCCAGAGTATGCATATTTGTGCATGGGACTCTTTTTCATTTCTGACTTGCACGTGAGTTATAGAGACGTCACCCCGACTGCTATTGACAGGATTCTTGCAGCATACAGTGATCAAGCATGGCGTCTCGTCTACTGCTGGGGTCGTAGAAGGTCAGGTTTGTTGGAGCGTCACCCTCCAATGGGCTCCCGGGGGTGAAGATGCACTATTCGACTGCGACCCAGCTCCCTCGTCGGATATGATTTCGGACTCGGTGCCGCTTGATACCACCAAGGACTTATTGCATCCCTGGTGGTTTGATCCGACGAACACATTGTCACAGGCGGACAATACAACCCCTTACCGTCCAAGGGATTTGAAGATGCAATTTTTCAGCTTCATACCACTGGATCTGCTCGCCGATTTCTACCCCAGCGAATCATTTCCGCGGGGATGGTTTTGTAGGTCGTGCGGTATGATTAACATCCAACAGTTCTTTCGTCACCAGATATGTCAGAGTACTATGTGTGAAGTAAGTTTGCTTGTATTTCTATGTGTATGGATGACTGAATACTAGCAAGCCTACGCGTGAGAAACGCGTCCCCCGAGGAAAAGCTGACTCCTTGTCGAGTCTTCGGGATCCTTACCAATCTAGCACCCTTATTCGACCTACAGACAAAATTCCTGCGGTCGTAGTTTCCGACAGTATAACCTGGGACGATGGTATGCAGTCCTGGGTGTACGGCGTCAGGGATGGAGTAACTCTGCGCCACATATTCACGGGAAATCAGGAACACCTTCAAGAAGATGCCACTGTTTTGCTCGAGAGAATTCAGTGCGAGGTATTGTTGCGCAGGGAAGATCCTTCCAGTAAGTGCCGGGTATGTCTATGCTTTCATCCTTGGGCTGACGTTTCGACCGTGGCAAGGACCTTACTTTACCCATACTACCAGGTTATCACACCCGAGTGACGGATCAGATGCAACGGTACCGGTGGGTACACCTGATTGTGTCCGTGTGGCCTACTACACGCTCTGCGATTTCGTCTACCGATATGGAGAAATGAGTAAGCCTCGATTTGGCGAGGTACGCATGCAAGCATGGGTCAACTCGGGATCTAGGAAGGTCGGTTGAAATGCTCTGCGGGTGGCTAGGCTCCTCACATCGACACTAGGGAACTGTGTTCCGCGCAAGTAAATCCCCGGTTGTCGTTCATTGCCTGGGAGCAGAGGTAATTTTGAACGTTACTCCAGTGGGGGGATACAAGGATGCCACGGAACCGACCGCACTAGATAAGGGCAAGGGACGTGCTCAAGACCAGGATCCGATCGGATCTCCGACTAAAGAGCCCTGTGCCAGCGCCTTGCGTCACATAGAGCAGGGTAGTGATAATGACGTGTCGCTCAATCCCGGACCCGAGGCAAACGAATCGCTGATTGTCGCTGAGCACGTGGACGCAGGCACTGCTGCCATGGATGTCGTGCATCAGTGCGATAATTTGGACGCTAATGGCACATCAGACTCTCAGGATCCACACTTTGGTCCCGGAATGGAGATGTCTCGTCACGAAATCGCCGAACCGAAGGAAGGACATGTTCGTGAAAAGAATAAAGTAACCGGAGAGAAGAGTAAAGCCTCCGTCCCCGAGATCTCTATGACGTTGGTGCATGGCGATTGTATTGTTCTCTATGGTGACACTTTTGAGGTGAGCATTACGCCGCCGTTGATAGTGCACCGACCTATGTAGCTAAATGATGCCTCGGCAGTGTCAGATAGTCCGCACCGGAACCACTATCTGTCAGTTTGCACGACTCTCAGTTCATTCTCCTTTGATACTGATAAATCTGTAGTGGTAATCGGCTCCCCGGAAGAGACATGACATATGGGAGTATCGAGCCTATAGCCGAGTGTGTTCACTATCTAACTCTCAAGCCTCTTAATTTCCCGAATTGTGCTGTAGAGTCCAATAGCATCTTCACCGAGTATGCTGTCAATGGGATAGTGTTTTCGTTGTAGATCAGTGAGCGTCAGAGCGAAGTCCTAATACAGCAATCATGTTGGTATTAGCGTGAACAAAAAAAAAACACTGGGCGGATAACTTCTGACCTGGACCTACAATTTGCACATGACTATGGCTGCATTACTTTCTTCGGATACCACCAAGGAACCACAATGGGGACGAGGTATGTATAACATGTGCCTGGCAGGTTGCAGCTGTACTGATGGAATCGAACTTAGTGTTAATTTGTGGTGGAACGGATTGGTAACCTGGGGCCGGCCGTCTAACCTATGTTCGCAACTAACTTGGCTGGTTTTCAGGCCGAAGCTTGGTCGAAAGGAGCGTGGAGGCAAGGGCGAGGGCAATCCCGAGGCGTAAGCGTGCACCATTGAACCTCAAAAAACATGGCGCCTTCACTAGCCTCTATAGACCCGACCTTCTCGAACCTCACATACTACGTTCGTTAAGCAATATCAAGACAATGTCCATCCATGCCTCGTGTTGTGCATGTCACTTCGTTGCGCTCGACATTGACGGAACCGCGTGGATGTTTGGTCGAAATGCACCGTGTGCGCTGGGTGTCGCTGGCGTCGACTTCATATCTGAGAATACGCCCAGACGCGTGCTCGCAGCCGAGCTTGGCGCAAAAGAAGGAACGAAATTTGTGCACGCTGCGTGCGGAAAAAGTCATACGTTGTTGGTAGACAGTGAAGGGAACGTCTGGACAGTTGGCGCAAACAACCTTGGGCAGGTGCGCACTCGCTTTGTTATCATTTCCCAGAACGGTTTGTCTTTATGGGGTCGTTGGACAGTCCGGTCATCCGGTCACGCCTCAATTGACAGCATTCAAACGTATAGACGGACCATACGTGAACGGGGAACGGCAACGCGTGGTGAAGGCTGGTGCAGGTATCACCTTTTCCATTGTCTTGACCGAGGACGGAAAAGGTAGGCTTTTGCGCGTGGCGTGTTGAGCTCAAATCAAAACCTTTCAAGTCTTTTCGTTTGGAAGCGGGGAGAAGGGACAACTAGGCAATGGAAGAACGGGCGAACACATCACTACTGGAAATAAGACGGCATATGATATCGAAACGGAGCCAGGTTGCGTGGTTTTCTCTCCGCATATGACCATCCCATTGACGACCTAGCCAGTACCTGTAAAGGGTTTGGGTGATAAGACTATCACCGACATTGTCTGTGGCGCCCAACACAGTGTAGCAATTGATACTCAGGGGTGGGTGTTGATCTGGGTTTGTTGTGTCCGTTGCTGAGCGCCCGAGCAGAGTGGTATATGTTTGGGGTTACAACGGTTACTGCCGGCTGGGTCTTGGAAATCAACAGGACGCCTTGATCCCGAAAGTTGTGCCTCAGGTACAATCATGGCTATGCTTTCTCTCGACCAATGCTAAGGCGTGCGCCCCTTCCTTAGTTTGCCGGTCCGGGTGAGATGACAATGGGAGCCCAGATTGTGGCTGGCCCCACAAACACAGTTGTCATCGACAAGCAACGTATGTACTGGATGGCCGGGAAGGTATGACGTCGGATTGCCCGCTCTGCAACTTATATCTTTTTGACAATCATGCAGTGGAAAAACAGCGGAGAAGGTAAACCTAGATGCCAAGTTCGTTCGTCTGATCTAACTTACGCTCTCTTAGGATCGTCTGGGTCCCCCTATTCCTCATTCCGTTACATCCAAGATCTCATGTGCGCTGTCGCTCGACCTAGATGCTGACTTAACCTAAGCAATTTGCCCTAGGGGATGCAAAATTTTCCATGCAAGCTGTGGAGGTGTTACACACTTTGCATTGACTCCCGAGGAAGACGGAAACGTGATGACAATTGCCTATGGCCAGAACGCTGCCAATGGTATGGTATTTTGCGCCCTTCCTGATTTAGTGCTGATGGACTTTGAAATTTGAAGGCGAACTGGGCTTGGGTCCTGAGGAACCCAAAAGCGCAACCAAGCCAACTAGGCACCAACCTCTCGCCGAGATTGATGTTCTCAGGTCAGCCACTTTGCTCTGAGATGAAGGGCAAACAACTTATGGGTGACGACGTCTCAGCGTGGCGGCCGGCCAACATACCACATTATTCCTCGCAAAGCCAAACGAGATGTTTTCTGATCTTCCTCGGCACCCTGAAGTTGATGCACCAGATCTTTGCCTCGTTTGCAACAAAGATAACGGAGACGATGACCCTGCACTAGAGTGCGACAAGGTGTGACTTTTCCGCTGTACATGTTACCTTGCTCGGCTTGACCATGCTCCATCAAGTGTGACCATCCTTACCATCTTGGTTGCCTTGATCCACCACTGCAAGCTATTCCGGAAGGTGAATGGTTCTGTCCTAAATGCACAGACGAGATGGGGGCTCTCGCAAATTCTAGTTCCAAAACGCCCAAGAAGGCTGTGGCGGGAGCGGCGGCCGATAACAAAAGTGGGACAAAACGAAAGGCGCCTTCAGCGATGGACAATGGTGAGTCATGTTAGTCGCCGTCTCGGCCCCGGGTTAACTAGCGTGAATTGAATCAGCAACCAAACGCAAAAAGTGATGTGAATCCTCATAACCAGCCCGTGACCATCGCTGCAATCGATAGCAAAAGAATTTGTGTCTGTAACTGGACCCGGGTATTGCTACGATGTATAGTAGTGATTCTTCACTCCAAAAGCTGTATATTATTAGTATTTCCACCAACCCTTCATCCCCTATCGGTAGGGGGCACTGTTTCCCTGCTGTTTGATTGTTCCGGTCACACATACGGGCCTGAATTTCAGGCCTGAACGTTAACCTTGTACTTGGCTCGTACCTGCGGACGGAAAGTGGAACTCCCAAAAGTCAACTGTCAACACCCAAGACCCCGGAGTCGACGTGCACTGGTCAAGCACCGACTTCCTGGTCGGTAACCACCATCTATGGGAGTCAATGGATAGTGGAGATAAGTTTCTGCTACTGTTAGAAAACCGTGATTCGGCGTGATGGACGAGATCCCATTGCCAGCGAATATAACCCGATGAAGTTCAGGACGAAGGTGCATGGGAATAGTGGGCTTGACAGTTGTTTGCTGTTTTAGTCAGACGCTTGATTTCCTTTTTCGCTAGTCATCTCGCGCCAATCAGAACCTTAGGCGATGTAGTCAAGCGACAACTATCACATCATGTTCTGCAGGTTCCGCGTACGGCTTGCTTCGGAGCGCTTACGCCAAACACTTGCATAAAACCACTCAAAAAGGACTAGTTTCATGCCATACACGTTGGGTTTTATGAAGCACTGGCCTCGGCGATACTCGCGTCGTCAGGAGGGGGGCTGTGTCAATTGCGGTAAAGGACGCCGTCCTTCCCACTCATTCAATGTTTTTCAACCCTTCCGTTAGGACAGCCCCATGTTATAAAAAGGTCGCATGAGGAAGCCCACTTTTTTCCCAATTTCTACTAGCCTAGGTGAACCTCATTGCGGACATGCATCCGCTTTTGAAAGCTTGGAGTCTCGCGGCTCTTCTCGCTCGTGCTGGTGCTGTGACGCGTCAGACGGAGCTTGTTTTGAGCAATGCAGAGGTGTCTCCAGACGGTTTTAGCAGGAGGTGAGTTTCAAGCAAGTTATCTGTTTCGTTCTCTGACATCATCGTCAGTGCCATTGTCGTCAATGGTTCGACTCCTGGACCCCTCATCACAGCCAACAAGGTACGACGCCACCTCTACGATATCGCACGTGTAGTTGAACTGACGCCTTTGCACTTAAGTATGACGGTCTGGAAATTGACGTCCGAAACCAGCTTTCGGATCTGGCCTCGAACACCAGCACCTCCGTGGTAAGATCATCGTTGTTGAACCATATTGTCGAGCTCAACGCTGGTAAAGCACTGGCACGGTATATTCCAAAACCATACGAATGCCTTCGACGGCACTGCTTTCGTGACGCAATGTCCTATTGTTACTGGAGATTCATTCCTCTACCAGTTTAACGTGGGGAGCCAGTCCGGCACGTTCTGGTACCACTCCCATTACAATCTTCAGTACTGCGATGGTCTTCGTGGCCCGCTCGTGATTTACGATCCTGAGGATCCATACAGGTCCATGTATGACGTCGATGATAGTGTGTTCTCAACTCATTCATCTTTGACATCACCTGACATCTTTCTAGGTTCGACCGTAATCACGCTGCTTGATTGGCAAGTAGTTATCCCGCACATACTTTGCCAGTTGGTTGACATAACATAGGTATCACGAAAATGCATATGATGTCGGGCCTGCCGACAATCCATCGGGGATCCTTGTCAATGGTATGGGTCGGTACCCCGACGGACCGAACACGACTTTGTCTGTCACCAATGTGGAACGGGGCAAGAGATATCGCATCAGGCTAATCAACATGGCGTGCAAGCCACATATCCTCTTTTCCATCGATAACCACAATTTCACTGTCATCGAGGCTGATGGAGAAGCTGTGCTGCCTCTCTCCGTTGACCAGATAGCGATATATGTCGGACAGCGATACTCGTTTGTTCTAGAGGCGAACCAACCAGTGGACAACTATTGGATACGTGCACTGCCTGGAAGCTTCGTATCAAACTATACAAATGGCTTGAATTCGGCGATTCTCAGATATGCAGGCGCACCGGACGAGGAGCCAGCGAACAGGACGTGGAATCTTGTCAACCCGCTCAACGAAACTGGACTCTTCGCACGTGACAATCCGGTAGTACCAGGTCTGCCGTACCCTGGAGGAGCTGACGTTTCCATCAACCTCGTTGGATCGAACACCACTATTATCAACTGGCTCATAAATGGTGTTGAGTATACTCCACCAGATGTGCCGACCCTACTGCAGATTCTGAGTGGAACGGCGGGAATTGCAGCCTTGGCCGAGGAAGGGTCAGTGTACACTCTACCGCCAAACAAGGTCATCGAGGTGTCCTTCCCAACAGAGTTTCTTGTGACACCGGTATGTAGTTTCTTGTCTGTTACATTCTCTGCTGATAGTCATGTTAGCATCCGTTCCACCTGCACGGGGTAAGCCATTATTAACACAATTTTTTCGCAAACTCATTCAGTCCAGCATTCCTTCTACGTCGTGAGGAGCGCAGGGTCGACAGCTTACAACTATATCAACCCTGTTCAGCGTGACACTGTCAACATCGGAGCTAACACAGATAACGTCACCATCCGATTTGTGACCAACAACTCAGGGCCATGGTTCATTCATTGGTATGGTGCTGACTTGTTTCGACGATCGGTCTGCTGACGACTTGTTTGATTAGCCACATCGACTGGCATTTGCAACAGTAAGCACAGTCCGCCTGAGTTGTCATGAATGAACTCCTTAACATTCTGTGTAGAGGGATGGCAGTCGTGTTCGCTGAAAATCCAAACGGAACCGCACAAAACGATCCTGTGAACGGTAAGTCCGGTTTCGTGACATCCTTGCAAGCTTCCTCGCCTTATCGATTCGTCAGACGAATGGAGAAACCTGTGCCCGGTGTACTACAATAATACCCAGGCTTAGAGATCGCGGGAATGTATCTATTGGTTTGATGTCGGACTATCATTACCTCCATTTTACTCGTTTGTGCTCGTTCACATTCGTTTTATTCATATCCCAGTGACCTAGACTAAACCTATCCAGGAATATATGGACGGGATTTATTAGGGACATTACTACGTATTATTATACGTCAGTTTCATATGTGATTGTGTAGGCCATAATTGTCATGCCGTGATTGCTTGGTCTTGTCTACGGCGCTCCACAGTGCATCTACTTCCACGACATACTACATGGGCGGGGAAGCAGCTCTGAGTGATGGGCGGGTTATGATGGCCGCTACAAAGTCGCGATTGCGTTCCTCGAGCGACCGTATCTGCAAGTTAGCCGAGTCCTAAGACAGCAGTGTGAGACACCGTGTTTAGAACAGGTCAGGGCTCGTGCTGTAAGACACTTTTTGATCGGTTAGATGCTCATCAGCCAATGAGAGGGCTCGCTACTTGCGAGGGAATTGCTCAACGGTCGTGAAGTGACAACGTTACTTGTTTGCTTTGCAGATGCGGCTGACCGGAACCTTGGACTATGATATCTCAGCGTCACGTAGCCCACTAGGAAAGTCGGAATAGTAGACTACAAGGAGGCCGCACTTGGCGACGCGGCCTAGTTTTCAGTGACTTGTCTTCCTCCTAGTAAGTAGGATCACCGACGCGTGTGGTAGTAGGTCGTTGAGAAGCTCCGACGAGTCCGATGTGGGTAATACGACTCAAAGGCCCCTCGTTTCTCCGTAGAATTCCGAGTTGATCAGTCGCTCAACGCCCAGCGCCGTAAGGACAAGGCGTGTGGATACGGTGCCGGTGAGGAGGTATGTAGGCCTGGATCTGTGTGACCAACCAGTGGGTACGAGGGGCCGCCGCCGCGATCAGGAAGATGAAAATGGACGCACCCCAAGTTAATTATCCGGACTTGGCGGAGCCTTCAATTGGCGCAAGTACAAGGAGCCGAAAGAGGAGCCGCAAAGGGACGAAAGCCGTGACGAAAAAGCCGCGTACGAGTATGGAAAAAGCGAAACGACATGGCCCAGGGCGTAGGGGCATGGATGTTCAATATTCCTGAAGGTCTGATGGGCCGTCGGCGTAGTCGTCATGGGCACAGGTGAGATTAACAGTGAATCGATGGCCCCACGAAATGGGGATACGAGCCTCCCAGGGTAATCTGGATTATTGGGAGAATGATGGAATCGCTGGAGGCCGCGTTTGGATGTCGTCAGTGGCCCAGAATGATATATTTAAGTAAATGGAGGTGGAACATCGTTTTATTGCTGAACTGTGGTCGATGAGTACGTGGCGAAGCGAGAGGATGGTGTATACGGTGCGTAGTGAGATGAAAGTTGGGAGCACGACGTGGTATGCCATCAGAGGGCGCGAGGCACGGCGGTGAGCATAAACGTGCACCCCATTGCAGTGACGCAAGGGGTTACTATAATGATTGATAAGTTTATGGGCCTAGTGACAATCACCGTACGTGTTTCACGCCCAACTCGGGTTAGATCCTGGTCATTCTTCAGAACGCCTGTATAATGATAACGGCGGTCAGAGTTGCCCTACAACGCAAATTTAGAATATGGGCCCCGCCGCTCAATTGACACGGACCTGGGCCTGCCAACTGTCACACGTACCTTTCGCCGACCCCCGCTCATCGTACATTGCAACGAACACAACGCATTGATCTGACAACGGCCGAGTGTTAAACCAGTATTAGACTTTTGGTGGCATCAGTCACTACCCACATTGATCCAAACATTCAAGGCCGACGTTATCGGATCCAGCCTGATGGTGGCAACCTTTAAAAAAAAATCAACCCAAGGTCCATTCCGCTCTCGTATTCAACGGCGCACCCCCCACAGCATCCTCGGCCTCCATTGCGGGCCCTTTAACCCCAAGCGACCTACATGATATGATTCCGAGCCGGCCTACTGTTGCTACACTAATCCTGACCGCACCAATATTATCACATCCAACGATCATTATCAGGACACCGGGGGTTGCATCGGGATGGAATTTCGTCGAAAAGCAACACCCTCGTTGGTGTGGGGTGCCCATCTTCTTTCCAGACACGGTCGCTTACTGCAACAAGTGGGTCGAAATACATCGCTGCCGCTGACACCCTTTGGTCAATATTCACGCTGTTCTCGGCCCTTGAATGCTACTTCGACCATGAACGCGTTGCAAGGCCCACCGATGGCGCATCTACCCCAGTGAAACACCGATCATTGCGTCAGTCGTGCTCGTGTCTAAGCTTTTACCACACTTACTCCCGAGGGTCGAGTCAGTATCGCACCCCTCAAATTGAAGACTCGACGTCGATAGTGCGAAACACGTATATACTAGCAAAGAAAAAACGTGAACAAGTTTACTATATAGTATGTACTCCAAAGGCCCGCCTGTACACAGCATATCAAACAGTCCACATCGACGACCCAGCTACCCATACACCGTCAGAACGGTATAGGCGATGCCTGCACTCAAAAATATGACCACCGCGATCGCACCACCGACGTAGGTCGCCAATTCCCAAGGGAAGAGATCGGGTCCTGGTGGTGTCGCGTTAGGGTAGCGCTTCGCGTAGGTACGCTTTTCTTCCAATTTGACCACCCCCGTTCGTTTGTCTTCAGGGTCATACGTGACGCCGTTTTCTCCCAGAACGACAAAGGAAGGGTAGTTGTGCTCGTACCACGCCTCGATCTACAAGTCGTGAGTAAGTTGCCCTAACAGGCGAACTCGGTGGATGAGATCACCTTGCAACACACGACGGACAGCCGGAGGAAATTGGGGTCTTGTGGTTTCGCCTTGTTGTGTATCTCGCGCGCATAGTTTCGGAAGATGAGGGCAACTTCGCGGGGATTTGTGGATCGCATGATCAACTGTGGAACACGAAACCGATCAGTCTTGAGCTCACGACACAAGAAATGTGAACGCCATACCTCAGCAGCTTGCGCTTTCCTGATCTTGATATTGCGCTGAAACATCACCGGATTCATGAAACACAGTGCGAGCGTAGCCATGGCCATACACGCAGGTACCGCACAAAATACGAACACGCTCTGGTTCTTGAGCAGCCTGAGATAATCTAGCGAATCGCATGCGTGGCGAAGGGCATCTAGGATCATTTCGCTTTGTGCCCAAGTTGCACGTTCCACATTGCCTTGCTGATGCAACTCCGTCAACTCATTGAAGCCGTATTTGCCCCAGATCTCTTTTGGCCAAAAGAAACGCCGGTCCTCGGCATCTTCCCGGAAATCACGGATGATATTTGTCTTTTGGAGCAAGAGACCCATCGAATTGGCGAGCTCAAGCTCCCCGCGGAGCCATGGGGCTTCCTTGCCGGAAGCTGACCAGATAGCCGTGAGGCCTTCGCCCACAAGACCTGCCACGTAGTGACAATATAGGTCATACTCGGCGATGGTCGCAAGGAATATGGTGCCAGTGGTCGCAGCCTTGTGCGCATAATCAGCCATCCCCACTTCCATCTTGGCACACACGTCCAAAATGACGTCTCGGTATCTGTTTTCCTTTCGTTACAAAAATGTCATGTTTCATGCTCAGTGCACGACGTACTCTGGTTTGAGAAGGTTGACTTCGTCGACTATGGTGGCGTATTCGATTAAAAGTTGTCGGTCTTTCTCTTTCGGACCGCATTCGGTGAAGTGCCAACCGGGTGTGACGGTCTTTTCATGGAACGACCGTAAGACGGGTTGCTTGACCTCGTCGGGTATGGTCATGTCATCCTCGATGGTGTCTAGTCCACGGAGTACAAGATAATATATGCAAATCTGTCATACGAACACATGAATGTAAGAACGTGTCTCGTTTGAAAAGAGCGTCAAAACACGCACCGTTCGTGCAAGGTCGCCGTCGAGCTCCTTGATGACTGCAGCGAAACTTCTACTTGTGAGGTCCAAAAAATCCCAGCACCGACGCATGCTCTGTCTATCCCATCCCGAAGTTGGGTGTTCTTGTTGCGCGGTGATGTCCCGTTTCTGTTCGTGGAAGATGTAGAATTGGAGGAGAGTCCGGAACTCGTTTGGGTGTGTGAGCAATAAGCCCAGCATAGAAGTAATTTTTCCGAGAGCCATCGTGTGGGGGAAGATAACGAGAGAACGGAGAGAAGACGGCGAAGCTGAAACGTTGCGCAGCTGAATATAAGGAATGTACTTTGGATTGTAGTACGATGTTGAAATATAACGATGCCTTCGTCGCGCCATTTCCCTTTCTGGGTGCTTACATGGCGGCATAGCCATAAAAGGTAATCGATGATCACCTGACACTTTATAACCATAAACAGTCATTAACGGATCACCTGACACCAGTCTCAGGCCATTCGTTGTTACTGTTTTCCATTGCCCGGCTACCAGACGGACATGGATGACATCGCTCGTCCACCGGTACGCATCCAGGCAAATACATCATCCCCGCTGTCCCTCAAATCCGCCCAATCCCATGTGAACCAATTTTTAATCGACTTCCAATCACGGAGTACGCCCTCCAAAGGCGGGGACACTACCATCACCGCACAGTTGGACAAACTCGGCAAATCGCTCAAAGAACAACGGGCTCGGGAGCGTCACAATAAAGGAGCTTGGTGGTATTGTCGGACCCGCTTTACATTGTATACTCGTCTTTGACACGCACGAGTCCAGATCGGACACTCAAGGTTCAGGTTGGGACATCAGGTGGATGGGCGGTTCACTGGGTCAAGAGGTGGATCGTGGCATGACCCTTTTTTTCCCGCTGTATGCATATTTACCTCGAACTGCAGTGGCTTGTGACAACGTACTGTATCCCAGCAGGAATCATTCTTCCAACGCTTCGTAAGCACACCTGATTGAAACGTCCTGCTGGATTTGAATATCAACAGTAAAAAGTCTTCCTAACGCTGCTTTAAATGCGGGTCGGTCCGGAGGATAATCGTGACAGACGTTCCGGTTAAAACTTGAAAGCCTCAGCTCTAATGGCTTACGCTTCCGCAGTTAACCAAACATCCTTACGGAGACATGGTCAGAACATGTGACACATGCTGCTCGTTGACATGCCGCAACTCTTCGTACTTTGTCAAGTGATATAACGCTCGGTGGCCGTGTCTTGCCGCGCCTGTGCTCAGATTGCCATGGTCGCGACGGGGTCAAGATAAACTTTCATACTCACGTATACTCACGATAGCGTAGTTTTCTTTATACTCTTTATACTTGTCTACGTTTATCTGAGTAATGCAAGCAGTTCAAAAGTGTAATAAGCCTGAAGAAAGCTTGAAACAAGAGCAAGCTGGTAAACTTGTACATTCTTAAAAACACCAATTAAGGCACGTGGTAGTTTAATATTTACAGTCACTATCGATATGATATCGGTGTTGATCTCAGTGGTCGCGGTGTATGCGATGGCGACGCTCCCTGTCTCACTGAACCAGTGGGAGAACCAGCAAAAAATATTTTCAAACGGCCATACCACGCCAGCAGGCCTGCCATCCCCAAACCCGACACGCTCTTTCTGGGCAAGTTCCTCTCCGGATGCCAACCCACTGGCGCGTGAGGGCAGCACAGGGCCATTGACCACCGACGCAGACGTGTGTATCGTCGGTTCAGGTATCACAGGCGTCGGCGTGGCCTACCATCTCTCTGAAGCGATCGAGACGTTGGACGTGGAGTCACACTCACCACTCAAGGTGGTCATTCTCGAGGCGAGAGACTTTTGTACGTATGTCCGAGTCCGTGCTTGTTCATTCCCTCGGCGTTGGATGGCAAACGAAGTGGAATCTCACACCTTCTCTTAGGTACAGGGGCTACTGGTGAGCCGATCTACTCTCAATCTGGATCAAACAGCCCTGGATCTCACCTGGATCCATCTTCATCCGTGGCCCAGGTCGAAACGGTGGTCACCTCACCCCCGCCGCCTTTGCTGAATTCCACGCCCGTGCGACCAAGTATGGACCCGAAGAGGCCAAGCGATCGTACGCCTTGGAAGCCCACACCGCTTCATCGCTCGTACGTCTCATCCAAGACCACGGATGGACAGACGACGTCGATCTCGTGCATGGCGATCACGTCGATCTGTTATTTTCGGATAAGGAAGTCGAGGAAGCACGGCGCGATCGCGAGGCGGCGGGGGATGCGGGTTGGTCCTTGAATGGCGTCGTTGAGTTGAGCAAGGAGGAGGTCGAAGCTGTAAGCATCTGTCACTTTGTCGTCGACTGATCGCTGATCACTTCCCGCTCTCAATCAATGCCAGACCTTTGGCGCGCATTATCCAGCAGTGAAAATCCCAGGTTACAATCTCTGGCCACTCAAGCTCGTCACGAAACTTTATCAACAGGCCAAGACGCGCACAGGTCCGCGTTTTGACCTCGCATTGCATACCCATACGCCCGTCACAGCGATCGAAAACACAAACGTGTCGAGCTCGGTGTCCGGCTCATCGACGAACGCCGCACGCGCGTACATGCTTTCCACGCCCCGAGGCACCATTGCCTGCTCGCGTGTCGTCCACGCCACGAATGCATACGCCTCTCATCTCCTCCCTTTTTTAGCGGGCCCACAGGGTATCGTGCCCGCTCGTGGACAAGTCATTGCGACGCGCGCATCTGTCGGTACGGACCAGATCAAGACTAACGGTTGGACTGGCAACGAGGTATAGGCATACTCGTGTATATCGTTCCGTCCTTTTCCCGTCCCTCCCTATTCAAATCCACACCGTACACGACGCGTGACTCAAACACATTTTCCATACACAGGGCTTCGAATACTGGTTCCCGCGTCCAGTCAAGACAGCCAATGAGAAACCCCTGATCATCCTCGGTGGTGCACGTGAAGCCGCCAGCCCCGCCTTCGAAGCCTACGTTGACGATGATACCACATGTCATCCCAAAGTCGGGGAAACTCTCCGGGCATTTTTGCCGGCTGTGTTTGAAGGCAAGTTTGAACATGGGCGAGAGCCCGAGATGGAATGGGTACGTTCGTATGCGTGTTTATATATTGGGTCACATCATGATCCTTTTTAGACGGGAATCATGGCTTATACAGCGATCGGGGATCCATTTGTACGTTTGATCGCCTGCTCGTCCAGGATGTGCACGAACGCGTTGCGATGACTCTCTCAGGTCGGACCTGTCGATAAATTTCCTGGAGCACAAGGGAACGATGTTGCGCAATATACAGGCCAATTTATCGCCGCTGGTTATTCAGGACATGGTATGCCGCGTGCGTTTGGATGGTAAGCCGTTTCCTCCGTCATGTGCTCTGCTTGGCACGCACAAGATGACCTGCATTCCCCGTTCCTTTTCTCGTGTTCTCTCCAGCGCCGAAGTGGTCGCACAGATGATCGCGGCAGAGTTGGCCGGTACAGAATGGGCACAGCCCGAGTGGCTTCCGACGCGGTATCTCACTTGGAAGGAACGTGGGACAACAATACGCAACTGACGTGTTTACCTCGTCGTTTTTGGGCAATCGTTATAATACAAGGAACGTCGGATTGTATGCACAGAGGATGACAGTCACACGTATAGACGGGTGCAAAACCGAAGAAGCTGCGGTGCAATTGAGACAGCCAGCATCGAGAACTAAACACTATCCCTGTGGCTGATCGCCCAGGTCGTATCGAGCGCGTGCTTGACTCGGCGGAAGTCCTCTCGTGAACAACGACACTACACCTCCGATAGCACAGACCGCCGCCAAGACTTGCCACAAGACTGCCAGACTGCGCGTACCTGGATCTCGGACCTGATATACGGAGGGAGCATGGAGAACTCTGGAATGAGTGCGTATAGGATGGGGTCGGGTTGGATAAACAACGCGGGAATCATCTTTGAGAGCTCATTTTGGAGGACGATGCTGGATATCATCCGGTGGGAGGACATGAGCGTGCGAGCTCTGCGCGTGTAGCGATGCTTAGACCAGCGAACGAACGGAGGAACTACATCCACGCGAGAGCAGGTGCGTTTTGGGTGACCGACAACGTCTCAAAGGAACGAGACGGCTCAGGCTGAAGTGAACGAGAGAAGGGATTAATGTGAAGTTAGCATGTATCAAGAACTCAGTAGGAATAAGGTCTCACCTCAATCGAGAGAAGAACGATGAGGGGAACGAGACGGGAAATAGTGCTAAAGTAGTGTCCGGAGAGACGGAGAGTGAAAAGAAAACGTGGAAGAAGCATGTAGATAAAAGTGTGCGCGTATGCATGTGATGCGTTGGCACGTATGTCCATCGCGATACAATGGTGCTTGAATGGGGTACATGCTCGACGCGTACAACGCCCTGGCGCAGAAAGTGGGAATGCTGTCAGCACCATATATGCGCCTGAGTCTCGAGAGGTGTAAAGTCCAGTGCAGATGGACAATGCAAGGATGAACGAATGATTGCGAAAAGTACATACCTGGTAAATAAAACCAAGCAGGACCAGGTGCCCCACCGTGACCGACGTTCTCTTCAAACCCACTGATACTGGTCGCGTTCGTCATCAGCGCCAACGGTACCTAAAGTCGGATGAAGTATTTGCCATGGATGACACGGTGAGATGCTACGTTCGAAAAACGAAGACAGAAAGGTTGCATACAAGGGGGCGTAGCCTCGTAGGCAATAAAGTTCAACGACGAGGACCGGGCTTGAAACAACTTGATGCATCGTTTTGGATTTGATACGCGTTTCCTTTGTGGATGTAGAACGACTGGAGATGTAGTCGAGTGTTTCAAAACGCCACGAACACGGAACATCCAGGCAAAGTGGGGGCACAGTACGCTGTACCGGACCCGGCACTCACCTCGCGGGTATGATGGCATGTCGTGAGTCCAGTAAATTGAATTCGAACATATGGCGTCATATAGTGTGAAATTACAGACGCAAGACATAGTTGTTTCAGTTCTCCGGCGCAAAATATATGTCCACTTGACCAGTGTCTGTACAATACGCCTAAAATAAAGTAACCTTCAAGAATGTATAGCGAATCTATATCCCATATCACGTAGTCTGGTGGCGATTCTATATCATCTCGAACCTTGGATTAACTGGGCCCATTCACCATCTGGTACCATACCATATCTATAGCATATTCTTCATACGTTCTCATGTTTGTGTACTTGACGATTGGCGTCCTCCCTCGCTCGTGGTCTCCGATGGCCACGCGACTCCCGCTGCTGGGTCGCCACACCTGCTGTATTTCTCTCGGGCTGTGTCTCCGCCTTGGCCTTTCGGGGCCTCGCCTTACGACCCTTGTTCTTGGTCTGGAGGTCAGCCCCTGCACGGGCGTCCATTACCCGCCCTTGCTCCTGCTCCCGTTCCAACATCTCAAGCCGCACACGCTCTTCCGCCGAAGCCCACCATTTCAAGAAATCAGCCTCTTGCTGACGTGCCTGTTCCTCTTCCTGGATATCACGCAACGATCGTTTGTCCACAGGCGTAGAGGTCGCCCCCTGTAACTCTTGCATCCTCTGTATCTCCGCGAACGAAAGTGTCGTTGAACTGGGCACCGTCGGCGCCGCGATCGGCTGTACAGGCGGCAGCGTCCATGCACCACCCAGCCTGGAGCAACAAACAACCATAGTCACCCTACGGACAATACCCTACATGAAAAGCACAGGCACGCACGATGGTTTCCGCAAGCTGCCGCCGGTGCTCGTGGACCCAAGCGCGTTCTGCGTTTGGCGAACAGGCGTGATGACGGGACCCATGATCGGCCGCGAAGGACCTGGGTTCGCTTGCGTTGCAGGAGTAACTCGGGTGGTGCTTGTACGACTTGGTGTCGGCGCTGGGGGAAGCTCGGGCTTCAGGGGTGTTACAGGCTCTGACAGTACGCGGCGTGGTGTTGGCGGAGTGTCAGATCGCCAACGTTGTCCAGGTATAGGCCCTGGCTGTCGCGACGGACCCGCGCCTTGGCTAGCATTTGTAGGTGTATTCGTACTCCTGCCTATGCTCGTGCTTGCGCTTGCACCGGGACTGGAACCTTGACTGTCGGGCATTCTCGTATGCACCTGCCTCTGACTATTTTCTGCCTCCGCCATGATCGCCTTGAGGTCCGTGCTACACAAACGTAAGATAGAGGTAAGACGTATACACGAACTACTCACCGAGGCGTCGCCGGATTCTTCTTCCATCTCGGTTTCACAGACCCAACTATCGAAATGGAGGGCTCTTCGCCCCCACTCGCATGTGCCGAATTCAGCTTGGGAAATGGTCCCCCATCTGCATCGTCCATCGTGAAAATCTCATCTCCCGTCGGCAGCGGCAGCACTAACGACGGATGAAGCACTGGGCTCATGGTTGGCGAATACAGCATCAATTGTGGGCCCGCCAACTTCTTTGCCGCCCCAGGTGGTGACATCTTGGGCGAGTCCTTCGCAGGCCAGGGTTTCTGGGTGGGAATAATGGGAACCGGTATATCCTGCAAAGCAAGCCATTCCGTATGCTTCTCCAGCGCCGCACGTCCCAGCTTGTCGGACCGAGACACAGGTGACTGGGCTGCCTGCTCCGCGCGCGCGTGTTCCGAGAGCTTACGCACCACTCGAGGATCTAGGTCGTCGAGGATCCTCGATTCGAGTAGCATCTCGATATTGGCGGCGATGTAACTTTGGATGCGATCCACTAAATCTACCGCGTTGAAGTGAATAGCTTCCGTGAGTAGGTAACAAGCATTATACACATTCAGATATTTGAGGACAATCTGAGAACATACGAGGACCAGCCGGGTCAGGAGCAGCTCGTTCTAGTTAAAAACAGAATCAACAACTCTGAAGAAAATATGGAAAGTGGACGGATTCACCGCGGCGGATATTACAAGAAACATAAACTCGAGTAATTCATCGACACTGTCAATGAATTCTGCAACATAGTTGACGCGGCCAAAGTCGCGAAACCCGTAGCGTGACTCACCGAGCGTCTCAAACAATGTCTCTTCACCAAAACAGACAAACGACAGCACGAACTGCATGACTTGCCACTTGTGGTGTCCCATCTCGACATCGACCACGCCCGCGTCATCCCTCCTCTGAACGGTCCAGTCGGGATCGGTAAAGAAAGCGGCAAAGAACGCAGATCGTGCGCGGAGAACAGCGGAGTGTGCGTAAACAGTTTTATCGGCGAGGTGTAGCGCGACATCGGGAGCCAGAGGATCCTCGTGGACATTTCGCCGCGATGAACCTAAGAGCTGCGCCTGGTCGAAAAGCCATTGAAAATCGCCACCGGCGGATGGTTTTACAACGCGTTTCCCAACGGATTGTAATGCCGACGTGAGGTGAGGGAGGTATAGCAAATGTGCTAGGGTAGCAAGGTCCGCCTTTACTTGCGTTGCTGACAATCCCAGGCTTGAAAACTGTGCCTCGAAGAACGATTCGATACGACGGTCCCACACCGCGAGGATATCATCAGCGTATAGGTAATGAAGGAGGATAAGCAACGAAAGTGGAGTGATTCCCGTAAAATGGAGTACTGGAGGAACTAGTGACGAACCCAACGGCAGTGGACTGAAAGCCACAGTGGTCTTGGAAGATTTGCCGCGAAGAAATCCACCACCACCAAATACCTCACGAAGAGGCACACAGCGCGCAGCGAGGATGACACGGTGCGCGGGTATCTCGAATGTGGTACCGATGCGCACGGTAAGGTCCGCACAGTACTTACTGCCCCTCCCAGACGACTCCACTCGATTCATCTGGGTATAGAGGATGGTCAACAACTTGGCTACATTGCCGATGTCCCCAAGGATCGACGAGTCTTCTATATCATCATCGGCACCGATAATCGCATCCAATGTCATTTCCAGGTTCTGGGGAGCTAGTACTGTGGCTTCGTCAAGGATGTAAGGTGCGATCCCAGCCATGTCGGCCGAAAAGTGTCTCCCAGTCAAACTGATCGGGGGCGGCTTGTAGTCAACTTGAAGGGCACCGAAGGCGCCCGTACTGTTAGCGCACACCGCAACAGCTCGTTGTACATGCGCGACACGTTGAAACTTGAACGCCTTTGTCCCGTTACTTGTCATGCTGCCCTTGAGGTTTCGAGAGCGAACAAACACATGTCCTGACTGGGTGCACACAATCAGAGCGCCGTCGCTACCAATATCGGCGTCCTGATAGCGCGCAGCCATTAGTATCGATGAAAAGACAGGTATTGAGTCTAGCAGGCGACAGCCCCGGTTGTAGACGACGCACTCGTACGCTGCTGAATTGTCTTCTCAATGCCCACGCACGCTGGGGCTTCACTTGGCCTTTGCTCCCACCAGCGTGCACCCCAGAGACACTCCCTTCTGCTTCGGTGGCAGTCGGGAGAGAAAATGTAAACACCTCGCCATTCGAGGAGAGAGCTGCGAACAAGTCGTCGCAGCAAGCGAGCTTCGTAATCGCGGGAACGTGGACGGCTTGAGGCGGGCGGTAGACCGTCGAAATGTCAGATGGGAATGCGTGTGCGGGGAAACTGGAAATTCGAGTCAGCATGCACCGCTGGGTTATACTCTCTCCCGTACTTGATCTTCGAAACACCGCCATTCCATACACACACAACCTCGCCAGTCATAAAGAGACATATCATTGCTGTATCCTAGGAAGCCAAAACGTCAGTGTGTTGCGCACCATTTTTAGCTTAATCGAGAAACTGACCGACATCGCAATGCCACGAATTGGCTGCGTGATGATCGATACCTTCCGGGGGAGGACTTGGACGGGACTGGCTGTTCTACTATATCCTGGGGGAGCACAGGGGACGCGTGTAAAAACCTAGTCAACTGGGATTTCACTATGGTAAACTCACCCAATTGCCCGCCGTTCGTGCCCCATGTCCACACGTCACTATCCGACCAACAGGTACTTGCGGTTTTGCAAGCGGCGATGCCCTTAACACACACTTTCTTCAAATGACCGATCTTGCGTGGTATCGTTTGAATTGACTCATCCGCTGAACCTCCTTTGCCCGACTCAATGACATATCCGAGCTGGGCATATCGATTTAGTCCCCAACTCATAACTTCTCCTGCATTCGTCAGGGCAAGAGTGTGGTCTTGACCGAGGGCGACCGACGCAATAGAGTGCGAAGAAAGGGCGAAAGGTGTTGGAGTATAAAGCGTGTGAGAAAACGGACCAAGGCTGAAAGTAATTACGACGAAGATCAGACATACATGTGCAACATGGGATAGACATAGATACATACCGTCCGCCACCACCAAATCCGCATAACCGAACGTTGTCGCCCGGCTCGTCCGTAAGGATCACTGCACAAACGTTATAACTCCCGAAACTCACACATTATACCTCCTACCTGTGTGCAACCTCGACATACCGACGTCTCGCACCTTGACCGGCCGGAATCGTTCTTCCAGCTTACGACTGGTGGGAAGTGGTGTATCCTTGTTGAGAATGATAACATGGTCGGGATGCGAGCGATCGTTGCTATCTCCGAGACCCAGAGCGGCATTTCTACACGTCGCGAATGACGGACGTATACACACGTGAATTAACAAACGAGACAAACATGCCACATCGTCATGTGCGATTCAGCCCTCGAATCAACTCTGTTTACAAGAGAACCCACCGATTGGCACCCCACATCAGCAAGTCGGCATAACCGTCTTCGAGTGACATCGGATTCGCAGTACGGACAGTTGAATTGTAAAGATCGAATGCCGTATACCCTTCAATATCCTTGATAGACGTGTCTGTGTCCGTGCGCTTGAGTAACATGATCCTACCACAACCCACGTAAGCAGACGAGCCCAGGCACCATAGCAAAGCAATCATAGCCCTCACGCAGCCTCGATATTCCCCGCATACAATGCCCGATGGAGGGCAGTCCAGTGGTTTTCCTTGTCGGGGAGGTTGACATTGATGGACGGATGCGTGAGCAGCAAGCGTGCGTACTCCAAGCTCGCAGGCTCTACGGACGCACATGCGAGATGCAACACTGTGCGACCGAGATGGTCGAACGCATTCACCTCGAGCGCGGAGGCAATGTTCTTGCGGGTCCATGATTTGCTAGCGCTCGTGCTCTGGCCGGCCTGGGGGTTGGAGGCTGAGCGGTCCCGCTCGAGGAGACGCTGGAACGCTTGCTGGTTGCGGAGGGTAAAGTAGACATGGAGGAGGGTCATCCAGCGCTAAAAACTGAGCTGGACGGGTCTGCTACAGAGACACTTTGGAGTGACTCCTTGCGGACCGCGTGTGTCCAACTGCGAGTGAGTCGGTGCCGATTAGACACTGACTCTATCAGCGAGTTGAAATTATCGCGAAGTTGAGGAAGGACCCAAGAGCGACTCTAGTACGGTAGACGTCGAGGACGGTGGTGACGAAGAGGAAACGTAGGGGATTGCATACGTTGTGCATGTTATCTAGCCCAGGTGTTTCGATTTGGTTCACAGTCGCACGTGTGTCAGCTACCATTTCGGTCAATCTACGGAGCGCCCGTCCCAACACGTTCCGTGAGCCTCGTGCAGTCAGACTCGGAAATCCAAGGGCGACATTCGCGATATGTCAAGTGAAGAATTACAAGCTAAACAGATTCCGTCTTTTACACTGGGTATGCATTTGCTACGGTAGATCTATCCCTCCATCAGGGTTTGCGCGGCTTTCCTGGCGTTAGCCTTCAAACCTTCCACTTGAAGCTCGAGGTTACGAATCTTTTGTCTGGCTTCACGCAGGTCACCGTTTAGACGGTCAACTTCCTCTTCGAGCCCGGCATTTCCCTGGAGACACTGAGTGTCAGACCCACCACCAACGTTGAGACGACAAGGACGCACGTTGTCTCCAGGAGAGTCCACAATTGGTGTATGAACAGGGAGCGAATCGGAACGCACAGGAGCTATCGTGGCTGATTTTGTTACAGCGGTGGCGAACGTCGGTTCAGGTAACGGCGCTGGAGGTGGGGCTGGGATTGGGACTGGGACTGGGGCTAGGGCAGAAACCGCAGCCGGCGCGGGTGGTACATCGTTGTCAGTAAAGACAACGCCGTTCTCGAGACTAACAAGGTTCAGCGGGGCCGTCTTGCCTGCGAAGAACTCGGCAGCAGTCAAGGAAGGCTCCGAAGATGCCGCAGGTGGGTAGATGTCCGATTGGAAGGAGTCAGCCTGTGTTGGGTGTAATACGTCAGCTCAGCGTGCACGTAGCTGTATGGAGAGCGAAAGCAGATTGGACCCAAGTATCATACTCACCCGACGGGGAACAATAAACGCGATCGGCTCTACTCCATTGCTGGTAACCTTGAAGGCTCTTGCAATTTCACATTCGGAGACTTCCAGCGCGCGTCTGGGAAGAAAGCACATGCCGCGCTGAGGGTTCGAGGTCGAGTGCTCCGCGAGGGAGTGCAACGAATCAGATTCGTACTCATAGTATCGAATGTTTCCATCTCTGTCAAACACCAAGTCAGCAATAAATCCGACATCTGTAGCAAAAGACAGACCCCTTGCCGGCTGTCATGGAAGAGATCAGTGAACACGACAAAGCATCACGAAACTTGGAAACATACCAAGGAACAAAATGCCATTGTCGCTCCAGAATGGCATGACGACTCCGGCGCTCTGGTCGATCATGAGGGTTTTTACGTTTCCAAGTCCTCCGGTTTCCCAAACGCTGACCTGCCGATCGCTCATCTTACTGAAACCAGTCGTAGCGATGCGATCATGCTCTCCCATCCAGACCACTCTGGCGCCTTTGATGCCGCCATGGCCTTCTGTGACACGGACGGGGTCGCCACCAGTGCGGGGGTCAAAGAGACGAAGTTTCTTGTCTCGGCACGTGGTCGCAAGAATGGTGCCAGTCACGTTGAAAGCAAGGGACTGGATGGTATCACCGTGGCCGTCCAAGGTAGAGCGAGGACGCGACGGATCAGCGAGATCCCAGAGCTTTACGAGGTGCTCGCCGGAAGCAGTTGCGAGAACGTTGGCGGCAGTGGGATGCCATACAACCTGACCGACTTTCTTTGGGCTCACGTCGACCCTGGCGACGGGTTCCAAGTCGTGAGGTTCCCAACCGTCGGAGGTCCAACCATCAAAGAGGCTGTCGGGAACTTTCCAAAGGAGAGAAGTGCCATCCTCGGAGGCGGATGCAACGAGAGTGTCGTTGGCAGGTGACCAGGCTGTGTCGAGAACAGTTGCCGTGTGCGTACGAGCGAGGGGGATGATGTCAGGGAGCTTCGAAGGTATGTCATGTCGGCTTGAACCAAATGGGGATGGAAGCGGAAGTATGGCAAAAGCACCACCTCCGGATGCGGACCAGTTAATACTGATGTAACGCTGTACAAATACCAATGAGCTGGCATGCACTTGGAGTAGATGGCACGTACTGCGGATGCGGCGATGAGATTGGTGTCCCAGGCGCTGGAAGAGGCTTTGACGTTATCGTAGCTATGTTCCTTCTTGGTTGGTTGTCCAAAGACGTGTCTGAGGACGCGAAAATGAAATCAGGGCAAGGTTGGGAAGTGGACGCGGGTGCAGCGAAGGATGACGACCAACGGTGAGATGATCTGTGAGAGTCGGACATACCGATACTTGGAAGCGCGCACAAATCTGGACATTCTTCAGCGCTTGGTTTGTGATCAGACGAATATCGGCGAGAGAGGTAGAGATAGAGATAGACGGGGAGCAGTAGTATGTGGTAGGGCGGGTCAAACGGTCAACGTTAACGTCGGAGATAGCAAGTTACCAACGCCTGGTTTGTGGAACACCGAAAATAAATAAATATTATGTATCTTGGCGGAGAAGATCATGCTAAATTACGCAGCCTGGAGCCTGTCTGGCGACTGTTACCCTGAAATCATTCGTCGCTGGGGTATATTGGCTATAGCCTATTATTGGGGTACGAAGGTGTACAAAATACATGCAGTTTGTAATCAACATGGAGGCCAGTCACGCATCAAAGAATTTAGCATCGCAAGGTCGTGTTCCTTGCGAATGAATGCCAGCCCACAATCAGTTGTACCGTGGATGGCCGTTCTGGTGGGACGATGACGTTTGGCTTCCGGAGGTCGCCAAACACATAACCAGCACTGTGAAGCTGCTGGAAAGCCCGGCGGAGGTCATCTTTAAATATTTGGAGAATATTCCTTTGTTCCAACGCATCTTCGAACGTCAATCCCTGCACATATTCCATCACGACCATGCATAGCTCGCCATACGACGGCATGTCAGGGGTCCCGTTGATCGGTCCGTAGTAAAGAACTTGAGGCGCAAAGCCGGCCAACGCCATCTTGCGGTGCGCATCTACACCATATGAGGTGACGAACTTGACGACGATGTCCTGTGAGTTGTCCTCGATGGTCCTTGCGAGATAAGTTACACATGAAATGTTTTGTTCGAGCGGTTTTTGATATACAAACTTAACTGGGACACCGCCGTACCAGTATATATTGGGAGATGGGAAGAACCGTGGGTGGATAGCAGGGGCCGAAGGGTTGAAAGGTGTTACATCTGCGATGGTTTGGAACCACAAATTTAAGCGCCGGATCGACTCTCTGAGAGCATACAGGACGCGCGCAATTCGGCGGCATTGGCCGTCGTCATGAGTAGAATGGACAGGGATCCAGAGAAAGTCTGTGAGTCGTTGGACGATGCAGCTCGAGGTGAAAATGCCACCCATAATCGTAAGCCATGGTCCAGCATGGGCGATGATGAAAGCAGGACAGCAGCATCTCAGACGGAGTTTTCTGTTCTACGTGGACAAGGGATCAACAAAAAAGAAGAAAATGAGATGAACGTTATTACCTCCTTTTGGCTGAGTATCGAGCGGAACGAGAGGGCGGCTTGGACTGAGGGGTCTGACCCTCCGTTGCCAAACTCATTTCTCTCCTTGCTAACGATCAGATACACTTGCAATGCCCCGCATGAGCTCAGCCCCACGACATCTGGAGCGGTTTTGTCGGGGTTGTGGATGGACATGAGAGGGTGACGGATGGCCTGCTGTAACAAGGATCTGAGACGATGTCGACGAGCGTCCTCGTTAGGATGGATTAGAGCGAATTGAACCACGAGATCCCGGACGTAGTCATCAGGTACATCGTAGTCGAGATTAAATGCGTTGCTGGAGAAGTATGCGAACGCTGGGTTAAACAGCTGGATAGGAGGCGCCACCGTGTTGGCCGGATTGCTCACACAGCACAACGACAATCTAAGGATCTCCGGTGGTCAGATTGAAATTCGACATACTCGCTCGATTTTGCAGCTTGGAAAGGGGTAAGGCTATTGGACGTAATGGCAATAGCACGCTTGAATGCTGTTGGGACAACTTGGGTGGATAGGTCACAAAGGGAGCGACGAAGCTCTCACATTCAGTCAGCACGGTTAGGGTGTCATCTTGTTCTACTTGCAACAGAGTTTATAGAGTCATCCGACAGAAGTATAATCAGTCGTAATAACAAAGGTAATGCTAGGCCGTACAGTCAACTTACGGGTACTGCTGGTATCTTCGGCAACAACATAGAACGGGTCGAGAACTGGCATACCCAGGAAATTGGGCAGGAGAGTGGCCCCTTGGAGTGGTTTGCCGCCACCCGTCTTGCTAAGACTCTTCCGGAGTTCTTCATTTTCGTCTCCCGATATCCTATATAAGCGTATATGCTCGGCGATTACATTCCCAAGATTCGGATGTGTCTCCGTGACGCGGTGTTTAAGTTCGCTCATGGTTGCATCCGCTCGGATTGAAACGTAAAATCTGGCGTCGAGGGTGCTGCCTCGTAATCAGAATACGATCATCAAGTAGGGCGCATCTGTAGAACGAGAACTGGGACCAATTGCGGGGGAAGGCTTGGATTGCCCCAGCTACGTACCTATTATGATATGAATGTGTCGCTTGGGTGGCGGTTCCGGGAACACCTCTGATAATTCATCAAGCGCCATCATCAGATCCTCCGCATGCTCCGAGAGGACGATTTTGCTGAGATTCTCTTCGAAGGGGCTGGGTAAGGGATTCCTGGGCTGGCAAAGATGGAGAGTATCCGCATCCACGTCGCGAAGTCCCGCTGGATCCTCGTTCTTAATGGCTTTCTTTAGGGCTGCGACAGTCTCCTTCCTTGAAATCTTGACCTCGAAGATGTTTCCAACACCTGTACCATTGAGCGTAAGTGTTTCCATGTTGTGGCACTTTGCTGGATGGTCACGGAATTTCCATAAGCCTTCCGTGGCAGGCCCCACCTTGCTAATGCATGTCACAAGCTGTACAGCATTGTACAGTCACGTTGGAATATGCTGAGTCTGATCTGATGGGTCGTTCAACAACTTCAGCTCCCTCAGGCTGGTGTACACTGTAGAAAGTTTGGGATACCCTATCAGCTCATCGCTTCGTCCTAGCACCGGTCCCACATCAACGTCTGACTCCAGCCACCTGAGCTGCAGTACCTGGATGCGCAAGTGTGGCGCTTGCAGGGGTGTCACCCAAAGAAGTGCCGCCGATAAGGCTCTCTTCATCTAGTCCGTACGCTGTTACCTTCATCATGTGCTCACTGCACCACAAATGCTTACTCGCATCTCCGTAGGTGTACCATAATCACCTTGTGCTTGCAAAGCACTAGGCCCTTTCCCACTTTTGTGCAAGAACCCGATGGGTGTTAGCACATGGTTGCTTATGGCGCCGACACTAGCATTCCAACTCAATCATACTCGTAGTTCGAGTTGTCCCATGCTTGCTCTTTTCCCCACCAACGTTTATCTTCAGGGCGATCGATGTTGCAATGTGTCTAATGGGCCATTTGTGTGTCACCATTTCCTGATACAGATGCTCTTCCTCACAGCTGACGGCGGCGGCGATACCGTGGTTTGCACACGCAGATTTCGTCCCTTTGTATGGAAGCTCGTTAAACGTACACGAACACGACATATACGGGTCTCTCCGAGGTGCACATCAGGCGCGGGGTGCGATGGGCTGGCGATAATTTGATAGTGAGCAGCCAAACCCTCCTCCCGTACGGTCGTTGTTCAGCCCGAGTATCAACATCAAAACGAATGTGTTACCCAGGATTCGGTCGAACCTCTTACAGTTATCAGCACTACACCTGGTACAAGTTGCGGAGAGAAGACGGGTTCCTCGTGGGACTCTCCCATTGAAATGGCATAAAAGCAAGCTGACAGCCGACGTAAGTTGCCCCACTTTTTATTTCACAACCGCGATGGCCGAGGCGCCATTCACAATCTCTGTTTCTGACGATAAGCTCGATCTGCTCCGCAGAAAACTCGAACTCTCTACGCTCCCCGATGAGCTCGAGGGCGCGGGCTGGAAATACGGTGCACCTCTTGCCGACGTCAAGAGACTTGTGCAACGATGGAAGAACGGCTACGACTGGCGCAAACATGAGAAGGAACTTAACAACGAGCTACCGATGTTCACGCGAGACATCAACGTTGACAACTTTGGGACCCTCGACATCCACTACGTGCACAGGAAGAGCAAAGCGACGAACGCGATCCCTTTGCTCTTTTGCCATGGATGTATGTATCGTTTCTCACTGACCTGTGTTTCAAGATTCTTAATGGAATGCCTAGGGCCCGGAACGTTCCACGAGGCACGCAAGTTACTGCCTCTATTGACCGCGTCGTCCACCGACCACCCCAGCTTCCATGTTGTGGCGCTGAGCTTACCTGGGTATGGGTTTTCTGAGGCTCCTCGAAAGCAAGGCTTTGGAGTCAAACAGTACGCCGAGGTACGTTCTCTTTCTACATCATACATTCAATTACTCATTTCTACGGATAGGTTGCGCATAAGTTGATGCTGTCGTTGGGATACAACGAGTATGGTAAGCTTAGTCATAAGGGTTCTTCCAACAGCAGGCTGACCGTGTTTTTGTAGTCACACAGGCTGGAGATTGGGGACACTTCGTATGTTTGCTTGATGACACAGTCTGTTGCAAATTATTCAATTGTTTTAGATTACATGCCACATGGCTATGGAATATGGCGGAAAATATCACAAAGCCTGGCACACAAATTTTCCATAGTGAGTCCTATGCATCGTTTGTTAGCAATCACACCCAAGGGTTATTTCAGTGGTGTACCCCCGTCTCCCTTAGGGGAACCACTCTCGTTCCTTTTTTCCCTAATTACGCCGTGGACTGCGAAAGACAAGGAGGGCTTGGCACGTACACAATGGTTCATGAGCCAAGGCAGCGGTTACCTTGCAGAACACGCCACCCAACCGCAGACACTTGGTTATTCGTTGGCAGATAGTCCCGTCGGGTTACTTGCTTGGATCTACGAAAAACTGCACAACTGGACGGACAGTTATCCCTGGGAAGACGATGAGAGTAAGCCCATGTATTACAGACGATGGCCGGCCATTCTGACTTGCGTGTCAGTTCTCACCTGGGTATCCATCTTCTTGTTCTCGCGTGCTGGCCCGGCTGCCTCCCTGAGGATTTACTTTGAGTTTCTCAGAGGGCAATCGGCCTTTATAATGCCACTCCAGCTTCCGAAGATCCCGATGGGTTTTTCGCTCTTTCCCAAGGATGTGTATGTTTTCCCAAAGGCGTAAGTCCCCCAGTACCTTCTTTTGACACCGTCGAGGTACTTTAATTTACTTTCTTTTTGGCAGTTGGATTCGGCGAGGCAATCGGATTGCAGCTGAATTCGAACACAATTCTGGAGGACACTTCGCGGCTCTTGAAAAACCACACGAGCTAGCGAACGATTTGCGCAAGATGTTTGGGAAGGGAGGGGGCGCCTATGGCGTTGTTACTGGAAAGAATGGGTATGCTTGAATACTGTCGAGGGTCGGCTTCCTCGACATCAATGGTGTCTGTTTGCGTTGTATGTATGTATGACTACCTGAACTGAGATCTATTTTCTGCACTTGTCGCCAGGCGTGCGACACAACTAACGACCATTTCTGTCGAGCGCGAATAAGGGCTCTCAAGATTCAAGGTCAGTGTATAGGAAGAAATATAAAGACCGGAGAGGATCGGTCGGCCCTTCTTATACGAGCCGGCGGCGTGCAATGGAAGAAGACAGAGTTCGACGGTCGGGCACCACCAGATGCGAGATCGACAGCGAGAGGACTGTTGAAGGATTTTCATAATTGGGGAAGCAACTACGCCCCAGAAGTCTCGTAAAAGCACTACCGTGTCCCTCGTCACAGAGCGAAGTTTCAAGGATAGTTCGGAGACGCGGCGTTTCGTGATGGGGAGAGACATTTGGACAGGATATGGGTCGGATAAAAGAATCAGTACGTGGCAACCATATTGACTGGCATTTGGAATAATGAGTGGTCCACTGGTAGCTGCGACCCGGAGCCATTGCAGGTTGAGATGTCTCGGTCACCGATGTCGTGCATAACTGAATGCTGGAATCGAGCATGGAGGCAGCGAGCTGGGCTGGCCAAGCACCAAGCTCGATCAGGATGCCCCTGCGGGCGAAGTTCAAATGCACTGCGTTCGAAAGAAAGTGCCTGGTCGAGGTCAGACAGCCTTCCGAGTTGTTTGAAACGGACATGGAGGTACATAACTCGCGGTGTTGCCCAGTGCCATGGCTCGATCAAGATGCTCCTGCGGACAAAGTTCCGATGCACCACGACCAAAGGCAAGCGCTTCCTCGAGGTCAGCCATCTTTCCGTTTCGGTTTTGAACTGGTTTCAGAGTAAACGAGAAAGCTTATGTAGCGACGTGGCACGATTGGAATGTTCTTGGGGGCAGAGTTGTAGTGATTTGCTCGTCGAGTTGCCAATACATTGGGGCAGGAGCAAACGACGTGGATGAACCCGTATCCCGTTGAAATATCAAATCACTTCAGCTAGCCAGGCTTTCGAATCGCAGACAGACCTCTCCACTTCGTGAACCGGGGGGCTTTTTTCGTGGCGGACAGTAATCGCCAAGGGTAAGAGAGCGTACGAGCACTGCGTGCGGATACCACGAAGCAACTCGCGCAAGTTGAGTCAATGATGCCCATGAACACCACAGGGGGGGAACCGGCTCATGAGTAATCTGGCGGTGAACGTTTGAATATGGTACCCTGGCGACAATTCAAATGCACAAGATGGATTCAGTCCAGGTAGTCATACATACACACGGCGCAAACAGACACCATTGATGTCGGTCGAGGAAACCGACCCTCGGCAATATTCAAGCATACCCATTCCTTCCAGTAACAACCCCGTAGGCGCCGCCTCCCTTTCCAAACATCTTGCGCAGATCGCCCGCTAGCTCGTGTGGTTTTTCGTGCGCTGCAAAGTGTCCTCCGGAATCGTGTTCGAATTCAGCTACGACCCGATTGTTTCGCCGGAACCAACTGCAGAAAAAAATTAGGGTGTTTCTATGGAATCAAAAGGACGCACTGGGCAACTTACGCCTTGGGGAAAACTAATAGATCCTTGGGAAAGAGCGAAAAACCTGTCGGGATCTTCGGACACTGGGGCGGCAGTAAAATAGTGGATTGCCCTCCAAGAAACTCAAAGTAAATCCTCAGGGAGGCAGCTGGGCCAGCGCGCGAGAACCAGTAAATGGATATCCAGGTGAGAACTGTCACAAGTCAGTATGGCTAACTATCATCTGTAGTACATAGGCTTACTCTCGTCGTCTTCCCAAGGATAATTATCCGACCAGTTGTGCAGTTTTTCGTAGATCCAAGCAAGTAACCCGACGGGACTATCTGCCAACGAATAACCAAGTGTCTGGGGTTGGGTGGCGTGTTCTGCAAAGTAACCGTTGCCTTTGTTTTGGAACCACTGTGTACGTGCCAGGCCTTCTTTCTCTTTTGCGGTCCAAGGTGTGACCAAGAATACGAGGAACGACAATGGTTCCTTTAAGGGAGACGGGGGTGGCGCGCTGGAATATACCTTGGGTATCATTGCCAATAAGTCATGGATAGAACTTACACTGGCATATTTGTATGCCAGGCTTTGTGATGTTTCCCGCCATATTCTACAGCCATTTGGAGCGTGATCTGAAATAATTGAATAATCCTCGACAAACCATGTCGTTATGCGAACATACCATGTGTCCCCAATCTCCGCCCTGTGTGACTATGACAATGCGATTAGTTTACCGTTGGAAGAACCCGTACGAGTAAACTTACCATACTCGTTGTATCCCAACGACAGCATCAACTTATGCGCAACCTATCCGTAGAAATGAGTAATTGAATGTACGACTTAGAAAGAGAACATACCTCGGCGTATTGTTTGACTCCAAAGCCTTGCTTTCGAGGAGCCTCAGAAAACCCATACCCAGGTAAGCTCAGCGCCACGACGTGGAAGCTGGGATGATCGGCAGACGACGCGGTCAATAGAGGCAGTAACTTGCGCGCCTCGTAGAACGTTCCGGGCCCTAGGCGCCCCGTTAAGAATCTCGAGACGTAGGTCAGCGAGAAACGATACATACATCCATGGCAGAAGAATAAAGGAATCGCGTTCGTCGCTTTGCTCTTCTTGTGCACGTAGTGGATATTGAGAGTCCCAAAGTTGTCAATATCGATGTCTCGCGTGAACATTGGTAATTCGTCATTGAGTTCCTTCTCATACTTGCGCCAGTCATAACCGTCCTTCCATCGTTGCACTAGTCTCTTGACGTCGGCAAGAGGTGCACCGTATTTCCAGTCCGCGTCCTCAAGCTCGTCGGGGAACGTAGAGAGTTCGAGTTTTCGGCGGAGCAGATCGAGCTTGTCGTCAGAAACAGAGATTGTGAACGGTACCTCGGTCATTGTGGTCGTCGAAGTACCCGCCAAGTTGGGCAGTTCACTTTTTCAACGCTTCGACGATTATGCAGTGCATATCACTGGATCTAGTAGGAGAGTCCCGCGATGTATCGGTCTTCTCCGGGACCCACTTCAATCGGATCCTTCGTAATACGTCCGAGTTCGACGTCGAGATTCGGGTTGAACATAAGTACCATATGGGAGGATTTTGCTACTTGGCGTCAAATCATCGCAAGCACATCACCCCAATTGTCAATGGGGTGCACCTCGGGGAGACCCATATATCATAACCACGTACGTGTAACGAGCTTCCGTGCAAAGCGGCAGAATCGTCGCAGTATACAAGCGACTACGTAAGCTATCGACATCACCGTATCAGCTGTGGGGAAGAGATTCCATATCAGGAAAGTGTGACGTGGTTCGCCAACCCATCGGGTTTCTCCGCAAAAGTGATACACCAGATAACTCGGTAATCAATCCATGTAAATAGATGTGACTGATCAGGCCAGTCATTAGGGCGAGCACCCGGCCGATAACTTCTACAGTGAGCATTATCACCCAACTACGGCTCGGACGGATGCCTCTCAAGCTATGTGGGTGAGCACTACGGCGCTGATCGCTCGATGTAGAAGACCCGATGAGATTATGTGAGTCGTCCGGAGGGCCATTCGGAAACGTGTACTTTGAGTTCAACTCTTCGAGTACGCACGTACTACAAATTAAAGACTGCCAGATCCGTCAGGGAGACTGACAGAAGGTGTTGTACCTCGGGACGTGCTTGTGTCCCGATCCTACTATGTGTTGCAAGTGTCCCTCACTCTGCACAACCTGGACGAACCCTCTTTTGATCCCATTCAACGACTATTCCGGGCTGAAGCTCAGGGTGTAGTATGATGCCCTCTAGGGCGGTCAGCCACACGGACCAAATCCAGTGTGACACGTGTACGCCACTGGCCGGGGCGCTCTCGAGGACTTCCAAGTTAATCCCCCGTTTCTAATCTGCCATCCGCATACCTCGCATGTTCAACCGCGTGGGCCACACCCAGAAGAGTGTTGAGACGCAGAACGCAGAATCATTGTGACGTGTCCAGATAGTACATGGTATCTTGGACTGATATGCCCGTTTGACTTTGATGGATACCCAAACGGTACTAGTGCCACAGCCCATTTTCGGGCGATGCCAACGGAGCTGCTGACACAACGACAACGCTGCTTGTGACTGGTTGAAAGCGTAGCAATCTCTGCTGGTGCAGCACAGCAACGATGCCGTCAACCCTACAATCACCTCATGAGCAATTTGAGGGTTTTCGGTCGAATATGGGACCCTGGCGGTAATTGATGTGGAGAAAATATATCCGATACCCCACCTTAAGGGGTCATGCATAGCAGACCGACAACATCGAGGAATCTGACACTGTGGAACGTTCAAGCATACCCATTCTGTCCAGCAACAACCCCATAGGCACCACCTCCCTTACCAAACATTGTGCGCAGATCGTGCGCCAGCTCGTTCGGTTTTTCATGTGCTGCAAAGCGTCCTCCGGAATCATGTTCGAATTCAGCTACGATCCGCCTGCCTCGCCGAAACCAACTGTAAAAAAATTAGGGTGTCTCTATAGAGCCAAAGGAGGCACCGGGGGACTTACGCCTTTGGGAAAATGAATAGATCCTTGGGAAAGAGCGAAAAACCTGTCGGAATCGTTGGATATTGGGGCGGGAGTGAAAGAGTCAACTGTCCTCCAAAAAACTTCTCAGGGAGGCAGCTGGGCCAGCACGCGAGAACCAGTAAATGGATATCCAGGTGAGAACTGTCACAAGTCAGTATGGCTAACCATCATCTGTAGTACATAGGCTTACTCTCGTCTTCCCAGGGATAATTATCCGTCCAGTTGTGCAGCTTTTCACAGATCCAAGCGAGCAACCCGACGGGACTGTCTGCCAACGAATAACCAAGTGTCTGGGGTTGGGTAGCTTGTTCTGCAAAGTAACCGTTGCCTTTGTTTCGGAACCATTGTGTGCGTGCCAGGCCTTCTTTCTCTTTTGCGGTCCAAGGTGTGACTAGGAATACGAGGAACGACAATGGCTCCTTTAAGGGAGACGGAGGTGGCGCACTGAAATATCCATTGGGTGTGATCACTAATACACCATGAATAGAACTTACATTGGCACATTTGTGTGCCAGGCTTTGTGATATTTTCCGCCATATTCTGTAGCCATGTGGCGCGTAATCTGAAATAGTTGAATAATCCTGAACAGACCATGTTGTCATGCGAACATACTCGTTGTATCCCAACGACAGCATCAACTTATGCGCAACCTCTCCGCAGAAATGAGCAATTGAATGTATGATGTAGAAAGAGAACATACCTCGGCGTATTGTTTGATAGCAAAGCCTTGCTTTCGAGGAGCCTCAGAAAACCCATATCCAGGTAAGCTCAGTGCCACTACATGGAAGCTGGGGTGGTCGGTGGACGACGCGGTCAATAGAGGCAGTAACTTGCGTGCCTCGTGGAACGTTCCGGGCCCTAGGCATTCCATTAAGGGTCTCTAAACACAGGTCAGCCAATACATACATCCATGACAAAAGAGTAAGGGAATCGCGTTCGTCGTGTTGCTCTTCTTGCGCACGTAGTGGATATTGAGGGTCCCAAAGTTGTCGATGTCGGTGTCTCGCGTGAACATTGGTAATTCGTCATTGAGTTCCTTCTCATGTTTGCGCCAGTCGTAACCGCTCGTCCATCGTTGCACTAGTCTCTTGACGTCGGTAAGAGGTGCACCGTATTTCCAGTTCGCGTCCTCGAGCTCGTCGGGGAACGTAGAGAGTTCAAGTTTTCGGCGGAGCAGATCGAGCTTGTCGTCGGAAACAGAGATTGTGAACGGTACCTCGGTCATTGTGGTCGTGAAGTAAGAAGCTGGGCAACTCACCTGTCAACGTTTCAACGATTATGCGATATCACCGGACCCGGTCTTCCCCGGGACCCATAGCACCGAATGTAGCGCTGGTAACCGTAAAAAATCCAAGCGAATCCTGGGTAACACGTCCATTTCCGAGTCGATGCCGACCTTCGGGATGACATAAGTACGCCCAAAAACCTGGGCTGTTTTCACTTCCGCAGTCTGTTGTCATCTGCAGAGGCACTCCACCAACTCCTTCGATCGCGCTGAGATAAAGATACACAATGGAAGTCTTCAAGCGATTATCTCGAACAACCCATAGGTCAAGCCATTTCCCGGACCACTTGTCACGAATTCCCCAGATTGAAAAGCCAATACGTGTCAGTTTGTCGTGGCCGCCACCGGACTATTCGTGATGGGGACCGAGGGCAACAAGCGGTTCGCGAGTCAGCTTCTTTGCCGTGGGATCATATAGCTCGAATCCACCTGGATCATGGTGACGCATTTCACTGGTGACGAAATCCCGACTAAGATGAACACCTCGATCAAATCAGGTCCTCCGCGGCGGGCAGGGTCTTCTGCCATTTGATCTAGGACAAATTGGCGCTTGACCGTGGTGGACAATGAGTGTGATGTTGTACGGCTTCCATCGCGAGTGGCGTCGTGTGACACTAGCCTCACCGAGTCATTATAGGTGCGTCGAAAATTAGAACCAATACTACAGGATGCAAATACCTCATGTGAATGTCATGTTCAGCCAACAATAACTTGCTCATCGTCTTGTTCGTGGTATTCTTGCGATGGGTAGTCACGTAGGTTTTCGGCAACACGTTCATCATCTTCGGCAGCTGGTTACCGGAAGTTAGATGTGAAAAGTCTCGGAATCCGACTGGTACTAAGATACTCACAACATTGCTTGTGTTGATTTTTACCCTTGGGGTTGGGTACAGACTGCACACGCCATTTTCAGCGACTGAGTGGGATGTAGGATCTCCTTTGCTATCGGCCTCAGAACTTGGCAGTGGAGTGACTGGAGTTGCGACAGGTCCTTAGGAAGGACCGTCAGTTACCGCTTATTCATTTGTATAGCGCTGCGTGGTTCGCGTACGATAGTTGGAGTATGTCTGGAGTAGACTTTGACATGCCAAGCGTCGGACGTGGTGGCCGAAAGCATGCGGCTCTTTTCGCCCGATCTATCTCTGACCGTTTTTGATGATTGGGTTCGAGTACTGTCGTCAGATAATTCTAGGATGCCATGCAAATGGTAGCGATGGAAATGTGGTATTGACCATTGAAACGGTCGCAGTTGCGATGAGAGGTTGTTCGGACGGGTTTCGTAGCTAATTAAGGGGTACATAGGTTGGCCCGATTCGTACGCGATTGAAACCTGAAAAGTTGACAAGTCCCTGATCCTTCCTGCACACCGTAATACATATCAAACCGACAGCATTGAGGTCGAGGAATCCGACACTGCAGCATTCAAGCATACCCATTCCTTCCAGCAACGACCCCATAGGCGCCACCTCCCTTTCCAAACATCGTGCGCACATCGTTCGCTAGCTCATTTGGTTTTTCATGTGCTGCAAAGTGTCCCCCGGAATCGTGCTCGAACTCAGCTACGACCCGATTGCATCGCCGGAACCAACTGCAAGAAAAAATTAGGGTGCCTCGGGAGTCAAAAGGAGGCAGCGGAGGACTTACGCCTTTGGGAGGACAGCTGCATCCTTGGGAAAGAGCGAGAAACCCAGTGGAATCGTCGGATACTGGGGCGGCTCTCGAGAAGGGGTCGATTGCCCTCCAAGAAACTCAAAGTAAATCCTCAGGGAGGCAGCTGGGCCAGCACGCGAGAACCAGTAAATGGATATCCAGGTGAGAACTGTCACAAGTCAGTATGGCTAACTATCATCTGTAGTACATAGGCTTACTCTCCTCGTCTTCCCAGGGATAATTATCCGTCCACTTGTGCAGCTTTTCATAGATCCAGGCGAGCAACCCGACGGGACTGTCTGCCAACGAATAACCAAGTGTCTGGGGTTGGGTAGCCTGTTGTGCAAGGTAACCGCTGCCTTTGTTTCGGAACCACTGTGTACGTGCCAGGCCCTCTTTCTCTTTCGCGGTCCAAGGTGTGACTAGGAATACGAGGAATGACAATGGCTCCTTTAAGGGAGATGGAGGTGGCGCACTGAAATATCCATTGGGTGTGATCGCTAACACACCATGAATAGAACTTACATTGGCATATTTGTGTGCCATGCTTTGTGATATTTTTCGCCATATTCTGTAGCCATTTGGTGTGTAATCTGAAATAGTTGAATAATCCTGAACAGACCATGTTGTCATGCGAACATACGAAGTGTCCCCAATCCCCGCCCTGTGTGACTATGACAATATGATCAGTGTACATGAGAACGTCCAGATGAAGAAACTTACCATACTCGTCGTACCCCAACGACAGCATTAACTTATGCGCAACCTATCCGTGGAAATAAGCAATTGAACGCGCAGTGTATAATAAAGGGCAGTCCAAACGACCGTTGTAGTGAGGGTTGGCACATGAAATAAGCCATAGAGGGAGAGAGCAGGGATCACGAGGACGGAGAGATTGATCCACCTGACGAAAACAAGAACATACCTCGGCGTATTGTTTGACTCCAAAGCCTTGCTTTCGAGGAGCCTCAGAAAACCCATAACTTGCGTGCCTCGTAGAACGTCCCGGGCCCTAGGCGGTCCATTAAGGGTCTCGGAATACAGGTCAGCGATAAATGATACATACATCCATGACAAAAGAGTAAGGGAATCGCGTTCGTCGTGTTGCTCTTCTTGTGCACATAGTGGATATTGAGGGTCCCAAAGTTGACAATGTCGATGTCTCGCGTGAACATTGGTAATTCGTCATCGAGTTCCTTCTCATGTTTGCGCCAGTCGTAACCGTTCGTCCATCGTTGCACAAGTCTCTTGACGTCGGCAAGAGGTGCACCGTATTTCCAGTTCGCGTCCTCGAGCTCGTCGGGGAGCGTAGAGAGTTCGAGTTTTCGGCGGAGCAGATCGAACTTGTCGTCAGAAACAGAGATTGTGAACAGTACCTGTGGTTGGAATAAGGAGAATGCCGCGATGTACCGGTTTTCTCCGGGACTGGTACCGAGACTAGTAAGTGAGAGATTGACAACCGGGTCCTTGGTAACACGTCTGTTTCGAGGCCGACATTCGGATTGAAACACTACCGTATAGCGGGAGAATTTGTGTGCTCGCCATCAAACCATCGCGCCCATGACTGATATTCCAGATTTCAGGTGTGCAGCTCAGCTGAGTCAGCTCAGTTTTGCGAAGTCGGCAATGAGCGAAGATGAGGTGATACCGTTAGTCGTGGTGCCGCTGTTCGTCTCGATTGCTAGACTTTGCTGTCCAGGTGATTGAGAAAAGCAGTACTTCATCGTCAATTACTTGGATATGTGAGCTACGGAGTACTACGCAAGTCAACCGTTTGACTCGACTAATACTGTTCTTGAAGGCAGCGGCTGCAGCCTCCACCCATTCCGGGGTCACAGTGGGAGGAATATCCTAGTGGTTTAACGTACGTCGCCCTTCCCTTTCCTCGACAAAGTCGCACCGAGCTGAGCTAAAGCTTGAGCACGCCAGGCTGAGGGTCTGGGGATAGAGCGCTCGTGGAAGTACGGCGAAGAGCGATGCGAGTAATGCGCAGTGAGCTCATTTAATGGGTGACACGACGATGACCTAATCAGTACCTTTTGATCTCGATCTAACCACGTGGAGATGCAGATCTCGATCGTGAGATGTGAATCTAATTGAAATGAACCTGATTTTGCTCGCAGCCTTTCCTTTTACTCACACTTTTAGTTCCTCTTCTTTCCACTCTCATCTTCGACCGTCTCCTCCTCGCCATCCTCTTTCTCTTTCTCTTTCTTTTCTCTTCTTTTCTCTCTTCCACTCTTCATCCCTCCCAGACATGAACGTCTCTGATCTCCTCCAAGACTCCCCCTCTCAGCACCGGAGACGGCCCCCTGCCTTGCAACACGACTCCCCGCCCCCGTCCCAATCAACACCAGCATCTCTCCCCTCCGCCTCTGCTTCCCCCCAATCCCAGCCCCAGCCCCCACACCCGCACCCGCACCCACATCCTTCCCAGCCTCCCCCCGTCCCACAAG